>CAUYQU010055071.1:0-37774 GCA_963574635.1 Cheracebus regulus
AGATAGCATGGGGAGAAATCCCAGATATAGGTGAAGGGGAGGAAGGCAACAAATTACACTGCCACGTGTGTACCTATGCAACAATATTGTATGTTCTTCACATGTACCCCAAAACCTAAAATGCAATAAAAAAAAAAAAAAGAAGCTCCCCACTCTTCCCTGCTATGACTGGACTAGCCTCTGTAATGTGGAAGGTGTCTGTATTAGCATCTATATTGCTTAACATCATTCTAATGGAACACTGCATATTTTCATCAGTGGAGTTTCAACTGAATGCAAAGATTTAGAATTTGGAGCAATAATCCTTAAATTTTGTCAATAAGAGCATATTAAATATAAGTACCAATTCCAATGCTTAGAACTTTTTATTTGCTATATCTTTTCATTTTCTTTCCAACTCTCTAGTTTGTATCAGTCAGGGAACACCAAGTTGTGCTGTAGTGACAAATAGCTCTGAAATCTCTGGTATAACACAAGACAAATCTATTTCTTATTTATCGAAGTTCATTGAGCTGCTGGGAAACTTTCCAGAGAAGCTCTTCTGGATGTATTGGCTCATCATTCCCAGTGGTTTTACTTTTAGGAACCAGCCATATCAATAAGTAGTTCCACATGGTCCCAGAGGAATTCCACCTGGATGTCTCATAGTGGTAGTCAAGTGCTTTGTCCAGAAAGTGACACATTCTACTTCCACCAAATCCTATTCGCCAGAAGTAGTCACGTGGCCTCCTTTTCCCACCTGTATTTCTACTATGTACTCAGAAGAAAAAAAAAATGGTGGTGAAGCAGGAAGAACTATGTCAAAGGATGTTTTCTTCATTAAACAAAAGCAATAATTATTTACTGCAGTGTAATACAAATGAGAAGGCTGGGGTTCAGAGAGCTTCAGTCACTTGGACAAGGTTACCCAGTGAGGAAAGCGCAGGTTTTGTAATGAAGGGTGTCACCCAACAGTGCTTATTTCATTGAAGAGTTATTTCTAAAATTAATTTCATGTATTATAGCATAAAATAAGATAATGACCTGATCCTCAAGAATTTTGCAGTTCAAAGTTAGAAACAGTCAAGTAAAATAATCTGTTACCTGAATTCTAACTAGTACTAGACATCAGCTAGCACTTTACAGATCATTATCTTATGTCTTAAGTAGTGACAGGGGAATGTAAGAAAACTTTGGCACATCATCACAAAACACTTTTCTCAGGAGCATAAGAATCCTGGCCTAAAATGATCATCATGTAAGAGCCCGAGAGCAGGGTAGTGGGAAGTAAGTAAAGGAATGTCCCTGGGACACAGCAGTGGGTGAAAGTGTGTTGTGATTCATGACCTTATGGATGGACGGTGTTCTCTTCTGTTTGTCCCTGGCTGGGTAGCTGATGGAACACTGATGTGCGTCTATGGGTATTTAGGAGAAATAAATAAAAATCCACGGTAAAATGAAGCTCTCTTCTGCATTTTACTTAGCAGAAACATTCTCTCCTAAACTCCCAACAGTGTGCCCAGTAGGGGATGTCTGCTAGGGGTGTGTGTATGTGTGTGTGTTTGCAGGAGCATGGGAAAAACAGAGGGACATAGGAAGAAAGAGAGAAAAATAGAGGGAGAGAGGAATCGAGAGAGGGAGAAACAGAGTGAAGCAGAAACAAAATTTTCCATTTATTCCATGTCAGTTCTCTCTAGTTTTATAAGGTTCAAAGCAAAATAGATAAAAAATATATTTATTAAATATAATACAGATTTTTAAAGTATACTTCCTGGTTGCTAAAAAAAATATTTGCTCCAAGCCTAAGAATGATACAGTGAACTTTGGGGACTTGGGGGAAAGGGTGGGAGTGGGGTGAGGGACAAAAGACTACAAATTGGGTGCAGTGTACAAATTATGGCTCAGATGATGGGTGCATCAAAATATCAGAAATCACCACTAAAGCACTTATTTATGTAACCCAATACCACCTGTTTTCCAAAAACCTATAAAAATATTTTTAAAAAATTTTAAAAAGTCTTTGATCAAAAATGAGACTACTGAAATGATGTTATCTTTTCTTCTATTTTGGTTTTACTTAGATCTGTTTTAATGTTTTTTGTCAAACTGTTCATGCTCAGTTCAGTTTTGTTTTGTTTTTGTGTTTTTGAGAAAAGGTCTTGCTCTGTTACCCAGGCTGGAGTGTCATGGTGCAGTTATTGCCTACTGTAACCTTGACCTCCTGGGCTCAAGCTGTCCTTCCACTTCAGCCTCCTGAGTAGCTGGGACTATATGCGTCCACCACCACACCTGCTGATACGGTTTGGCTTTGTGTCTCCACCCAAATCCCATCTTGAATTGTAGTTCCCATAATCCCCATGTGTCATGGGGAGAACCGGTGGATGGTCATTGAATCATGAGAATGGCTACCTCCATGCTGTTCTCGTGATCGCCAGTGAGTTCTCACAAGACTTGATGGCTTCATAAGGGGCTTTTCCTCCTTTGCTGTGCACTTTGCTGCTGCCATGTGAAGAAGAGCCGGTTTGCTTACCCTTCCTCCATGATTATAAGTTTTCTGAGGCCTCCCACACCATGCTGAACTGTGAGTCAATTATACCTCTTTCCTTTATAAATATCAAGTCTCAGGTATATCTTTATTAGCAGTGTGGGAACAGACAAATACACCTTGCTAATTTTTTAAAATTTTTTTTGTTAGAGACAGGGTCTCACTGTGTTGCTCAGGGTGGTCTCAAAATTCTGGCCTCAAGCTCTCGCCTCATATCAGCCTCCTAAAGTCCTGGTGTTACAGGTGTGAGCCACTGCCTCCAGCCCTCAGTCCTTAGTCCTTTTTAAAGTAGTATACATGTACTATGCATAGGTTTTGTTTCCGAGATGGGGTCTTGCTCTGTCACCCAGGCTGGAGTGCTGTGGTGTGATCTCGGCTCACTGCAACTTCTGCCTCCTGGGTTCAAGGGATCTACCTGCCTCAGCCTCCCAAGGAGCCAGGATTACAGGTGCCCACCAGTGTTTCCCACTAATTTTTGTATTTTTAATAGAGATGGGGTTTAAGCATGTTGGCCAGGCTGGTCTCAAACTCCTGACCTCATGAACCACGCACCTCGACGTCACAAAGTGCTGGGATTACAGAATGAGCTACTGTGCTCCGACAGACCTGGTTATCTTTTAAGGGATTATGATCGTTGACTTTTTCCATCACAAATTTTGATTCGCCTCAGTGTGCTGATAACTATTTCCAGGTAAATTGGAGTCATTACACAGATTTGCCAATTATCTGGAGAGGAGCACTGCTTCCTAATTATGTGGTCAGTGAAGAGGTAGTTGATCATTAAGCTACACTGATATGCAAAGCCACAATAATAAACACCAGGCAAGATTAAAAGCTCCCTAAGACATAATCCCTTATGGTCCTCTTCATAAACATACAAATGATGAAAAAATAAATACATGTTTGCTCAATTCTGCAAAACTAGAAATGTCACAGGGGGATGAATAATAATAACTGTATCGAGGGACCAATCTTGGTTAGATTCTTTTGTGGGGTATATAAAGTAAACCCAGACACTAATCTGCAAGGTAAGCATCGTTATTCTCCTTACCATTCTAGAGATGACACCATTTGAGACTCAAAAAACTTTGTTCTCTGGCCCCACACAGCTGTTGAAGCCCTGGGGTTTAGATTCAGGCTCACTTTTTGTTATCACAAAGACTAAGACCCTCAAAACATGCCTTGTCTTAACTGATGCCTAAATGGAACTTAATTTTTCCAGAAGGAGAAGGTGAGCATTGTCACAGCCCCCTGGATCTCTCATTTGGGCTTTTTTTTTCTTTGCTTTTCCTCCTCCAAAATCTTAATTGTAAAGGCAAGCTTCTGAAGCATTTTCAAGAATATATTTTGCTTTTGATGAAGTGTGTCAAAAATAATGTGATTTTAAGCTGAGCACCATGGCTCATGCCTGTAATCCCAGTACTTCATGAGGCCAAGGCAGACCTATCACGAGGTCAGGAGATGAAGATCATCTTGGCCAACATGGTGAAACCCTGTCTCCACTAAAAATATAGAAATTAGCTGAGTGTGGTGTCACATGCCTATAATCCCAGCTACTTGGGAGGCTGAGGCATGAGAATCGCTTGAACCTGGGAGGTGGAGGTTGCAGTAAGCTGAGATCACACCACTGCACTCCAGGCTAGTGACAGAGTGAGACTGTGTCTCAAATAAATAAATAATAATAATTGATTTTAGAAGAATGCCATAAATATTTCTCCAACATCATTTTCTTTTCCCTTCTCCATTTTCCCTGCTGTGCCTGTTGAGTTATCCCCACACAGGTGAAGGGACAGGTAGGTCTGTGTGGGCAGACCAGACTCTAATGAGTTTCTATACTATGCCCATCCCTAATGAAGCCTCCTCAAGTAGGATTTCCTAAGACCCAGGGAAGCTTCCCCTTTGGTGACTTAAAAAGTCTGGCTACTTTAAAATTTATATCCTACACAGAGTTTCATCTCTTTGCTTTTATGGTGATCCCTGTTAAGCACAAACCCAGTACCTTTTCTTCCTCTTCATTGGAGATGTTGGTTATTTGTTTGAGTCTTTTAGAATTCTTTATTGTGGTGATTTTGCTCTTGGCAGCTGGTATGGGGTTCCTTCCCCCAGCTGTGTTCACTGCTTTGGGAAACAAGCCTCACTCTTTACCATGCAGACCTCTACCCTGGGCTCTGATAGTCTAGCGGAGGTGAATCAAACCATAGGTGAGTGCTGACTGGCAATGGTCCCTTCCTGTGCAGAAGGCAGAGATCGATCTCATTTCAGTCATGCTGCCTCTCTATGAAAATACTCCATGACCTTCTCAGAAACAAGTGATCTGTTGATTCCCCAGGCTGCTTAGGGGGCTTCCCTCCTGGGTACTGCTTGGCTCCTTAATGAGAGACTCACAGCTCTGTTCATGGAGGTAGGTCACATGGAAGTAGAGGCAGGTTTGACTGGGGACTCTCAAACTTCGTGAAAATTGGATGTGTGTCCCAGATTCTTAGCTTTGGTGTTCTGTCCCTCAAGGAAGCCACTGAGGTTACATGTCCAACACAATCAGAGACATTTCAGCGTTTCACGGTTTGCTTTTGCCCTAGATATTCATATAAGCCAATCATTATCAAACTAGGGTATTTCTCCCCCACCAAGGGATATTGGCAATCTTTGGTTGTTGAAATTGAAAGGATGCCACCAGCATTTAATGGGGGAAGCCAGGGATGCTATGCTGCTACCCATCCTACGAGACACAGACTAGATCTCTTCCCCTCAGGAAAGAATTGTTTCCAAGTTTCAATAGCATGGACGCTGAGAAAGCTGACTTAAGCCATATTAAAATGTACCCCATTTTAACATATAACACAATTTTTTGATAGTAAAAGTTTTAAAATAATTTTTATTACTTTGCTATTGAAGTGAATTAACTGTTAATAGCTCATTGAATTTTATGATTAGCTACTGTTTCTCAGTAATCATTGCCTAAACTTAAAAATTATTATGAGAGAAAAATAATGTACAACTTGTCTTCCAACATAATAACATATTTATGAACACTAAATTTAACAATTAACAATGCTGACATAATGTTACATTTTGGAGAAATTTAATTAAGCAGTTATTAATTTTGTCTTTGCTCCTTGAAATGTTAGAGCCACTAATTTTTTTTTCAATTTTCAAGTATTACTAGGTGCCCTTGGACCTCAAAGGCCGCAACACTGTGTATGGAGTCAGGTGCATAAAATATCCTTGACTCTATTAATTCTGGACCTCTGCAATCAGAGGTTAAATTCATTTTAAATACTTAAATGATGACATCATAGATCCGAGCGGTCAAACAGTAAAATCGGGATTTAGTCTTTTTTTCCTCTCTTCTCTCTTTTCCTTCACATTTCTCTTTTCTCACTCCATTTCTTATCTTCTTCCTCTCCTGTCCACTGCTCCGTTCTTTCTCTTCTTTCCTCCCCTTCCTTTCCTTCCTCTCCCTTTCCCTCTCCTTCCCTAGCCTCCCCTCCCCTCCCAACTCCTTTTTGAAATGTTACAGTTCATTTCAACGAAAACTGAACGAGCTGCAGTTTCAGCTAGTTCTCTAAGCTACAGTTCTGTTCCTGTTTTTTGTTTTTGCAGTTTGTCTCTCCTCCTGTCCTGATTTCTCCTTTCCTTGAATCTATTAATTCTGGACCTCACTTTCCTTCTTGTCTCTTGCTCTGTGTCTCTCCCTCTCACCCTCACCTCACCCCTGTCTTTGGAGTTGACTCCATTCTCAGGTGAGTACTCCCTGCAAGGAAGAGGATGGATAGTATCAGAGCCAGGTGTCGCCACTCAGAAAACCAGCTGGAAGATAGAGATCTTATTTCCTGATTGCTTCAGTGAAAGGCCAGGAGTAGTTCTAATGGATCCTAGAATAAATAAATCACTGTGGTCAGGGGCACGTGGCACTGATTGGTCAGTTTGGAACACATGTGCAGCTGCGCCACCTGGTCTGAGAGAGGGACATGGATAGGTTGCAGAGCAATGGGCCCGCTGATGGCAAACAAGAAGAATGCTACCAGGCAACCAACAAATGCTCCTTACACAACCACAGTGTTAAGTTTTGGGGGAACATCTCACACTAGCCCCGTGTATGAACAGTGCTTCGTTAATGGAAGGAATAACCAGAACTTTATTAGCTTTCATTTTTATGTTTTATTGTTTCCTCCAAGTAATTGGGATTGGGGAGAGCATCTTGTTACCTGTCTTCTTTTTAATTGGATTCTCTCCATTCTGTGACTCTTAGTTCTTTGCTTTCTGGCTGGTTTTGTCAAGGTAACTAGGTATTTTAAATCACAGTGCAATTTCTTGTAGCTCAGAAAACTGAACTGAAGTAGTAACTTTTAATAGGTCAATTACATTATTTTTCAGCAGCCTGCTGCAGCCAAATGAAACTGCAGTTTAATTAGGTTGGTGTGATGCCAAAATAAATGTTTCATTCCCAGCTTGTTTTATTTACTCATTGAAAAGTAGGGGAATCTACAAATAATAGGATTGGAAAATGTTAAAAGCTAATCAGTTTGGCAGCACTTGTTTGTAAAGAAAGACGATCGTATCCTCATCAGTCCAGTTTCTTAGATGACAAAGCTGCAAAACAAACAATAACAACAACCGTGGTTTTGTTTAACATTCAAAAATGTAGACGTTTCTTTTAACAAAAAAGAGTCAGCTGCAAATACTGAAAGGCCATTCAGAAAGAAACATAACTAAATCAGAGTCCCCTAATGTATTTTGTGTTCTTAATGTGTGGTAAGCATTGTCCCTCGTGTAATTATATCTATTTTTCTCAGTAAACCAAAGAGAAGTCTTGTGAGATGAAGTTTTAGGGCCCAGCAAAGGTGGCACTCTGAGTGGGATCAAACTGCACTTTCATTATTTGGAGGTCAGTGAGTTAGGAACTGGAACAGCAGGGAACAGCAGAAAAGCTGTGTTTTATTTTCCTTTTGTTTGTTTGTTTGTTTGTTTTGAGACATAGTCTTGCTCTGTGACCCAGGCTGGAGTGCAATGGCACCACCTCAGCTCGCTGCAACCTCTGCCTCCTGGGTTCAAGCAATTCTCTTGCGTCAGCCTCTTGAGTTGCTAGGATTACAAGCCTACGCCACCACACCCAGCTAATTTTTTGTATTATTAGCAGAGAAGGGGTTTTGCCATGTTTTCAGGCTAGTCTCGAACTTCTTTCCTCAAGTGATCCACCTGCCATGGCCTCCCAAAGTGCTGGGATTACAGGCATGAGCCACCGTGCCTGGCCTGTGTTTACCGTTAAAATGCAGTACCCCTGAATGACCCCTGGCTACTTCCAGTCCTTCCACCCTGAGCCAGAAGATGGGAATTGCCACCCACCAAGGCAGAATCAGCCTGGCACCGATCACTGAGGGATTGAGATAGTGTTAGATGGTTGTGCCAGCAGCCTCCAGCGAAGTCTCATACGGAGCTATAGTTTCAACAAAAAACGAGGATGTGTGGTCATGTTCTCTCTCTCTCTCTCTTTCATGTTCTCTCTCTGGTCATGTTCAACACAGATTAGGGACCTGTGTTAAAAACCAGTGACAACTTCCCTTCGTCTTGTTAAGATAATGGGAATCATTCTTAAGGATTCTCAACCAGAAATGCAGACAAGCTGGATTTCCAGGCAGAGAGACACCTGGTCAGGGCTTTGCAGGCATCACTTTTTCTCGGAGACACAGAGAGCTTGACCTCTGTGCACTTTAATAATACACAATAGTTAGAACTTTAATCTCTGCCAGTCTCATACAAAGAAAAAAGTTATTCCAAGGCAGTGCCAGCAATCCTAATGTCCTCCAGACTATTTTTCCAAAACTGATTCCTTAATAGATAACTATTCTCTTTCCTGTCTTAGAGAAGAGGAAATCTTTATTTTCATGTGTGTGTGAAATAAGATACATTTGCAGGGCAGCCATGAAGCTTTGTAATTACACACATTTCTGGTGTGAGGAGGTGCTGTTACAGTGTCAAAATGTTTGGAACCAGCTCTTCTTACCTTTTACTTCAACTCTATTTTCAGTTTTAATTCTAAGGTTGACTTGCATTCTTGGTCCCTTTTGAATAGAACCATAGATTCCCCCATGTCACATTCAAAAGAAATGTTTCAAGTGCCATTTTTCAAGGCACTTGAAAAATGTTTTGCAAGGTCTTTGCCTCTGTGACTTTGAGATCTGTTTAATTCCTGCATTGGGCTGTGTGGGATTCTTCCACGCTTGTGGTAGTGCTGTGTTGTTGGTTAGATCAAAGACGTAGAGTCTTTCTGTGTAAGAATGATGCAGTAAACAATAGTGAATGCTCAGAATGATAACTGTTCCTATAATCATGCACCTGTTTGCTGCAGAGCAAAGGGGGAAAAACACATGTACCTTTGTTGGCCATCACAGCAAAACTAATTTAGTTTTCTTCTTCTTCCTCTCCTGCTCTGACAATTTGGATAAAGTTCTGTGCATTAAAATGGATAATTTTAAGGAAAGTCTGTCAAGTGGGTATGCATGAGTATTGTAGAAGTATCATTTAATAGCGATCATACACAATTATTTCTGCATTAATTAAAGCGTGTCCAGATAGCTTTAAACAAGTTTTAAACTTTTAAGACAGTGAAGTACCTGTTCCCCAGTAAGTGAAATAATATATACCACAATGTGTAAAACAGGTATTAGCTGTATTTCGTTTAATTCTAAAATCATGCTTAATTTGAAATGCTTCACATTTGCTTACAAATCTATCATCAGAAGCAACGTTCGTTATGATTAATTTGGACGTTTAGAATCTAGAGGTCCGGGTGGCAACCATAAGCAGTTGTTTGTGCATTCAGACTACACAGTATTGAGAAAATCCAAATTTGCTCAGAAAGGTAGATGTGAAAACCAGCAGTTTCTTTGAACTACCCATCTTGCAACCTCAGAGTATTCTGTATTGTGGATAGACAGCAGAAGAAACATTCATTCCTAAGATATCTACAAAATGAGCAAAACCAGCAGCATACATGGACCCAGTAGTAATCTATCTCCAGTGTGTCTTAATTGTGTGCATCAGGTATTTGTGACTTTGTTTTGTTCTTTCTGTTAATCAGAGATCTTTTCAGTGGCAAGTGCTATATACCTGACTTGAATGAGCTTAAGGAAGAAAAAGTATTGTCTCATGTGATTGAAACATCTACGTATATAGCTGGTTTGGGCCAAAGCTGAATCAAGATGGTCAGATGATGTTGCCAGGAATACCTCTTCCCACATTACACACTCTTCTGTATACCACGTATTTTCAGGCTGTTCCCTTAAAGTGGCAAGAGGGGTTCCAGCAGGGATAAGCTTACGTCCTCCCAGTTCAGGAGCCTGATGGCAAAGACAACCTTCTTTTCAGTGGTTCAGGATGTAACCAGACCTCAGTTGCTCACCCATCCTGAGAAGCAGGGTTTTGTGTTAACTGCACTGTTACCATATGAACTGATTGCAGTTGGAAGGGCAAAGGTTTCATCAATGAGTGTAATGTTAAGTTTCTACTTAACATTAAAAAGTTGACTGATTAAAAATTGTGTGATGTTTTGAAATATATATGTATAGTGGAATGGTTAAATTGAGTTTAAATGGGTTAAACTAATACATGCATTATGTCACCTATTTATTGTATGTGTGTGTTGAGAACAATTAAAATCTATTTTCTTAGCAATTTCCTAGTATATAATACCTTATTATTAACTGTAGTCACAATGATGTGCAATAGGTCTCTTGAATGTTGTATGCTTTGACTAATGTCTCCCCAACTCCCCTCTCTCCCCACTGGTAACCACCATTCTGTTCTCTGCATCTATGGGTTCAATTCCTGAAGAGTCTGCATACAAATGAGATAATACAGCATTTTTCTGAGACTGGCTTTTTCTGAGACAGGGTTTCACTCTGTCGCTCAGGCTACAGCGCAGTGATGTCATCCCAGCTCACTGCAACCTTCACCTCCCGGGTTTAAGCAGTTCTCCTGCCTTAGCCTTACAGGTTTCCTGCCTCAAGATTACAGGTGTGCACCACCACACCAGGCTAATTTTTGTATTTTTAGTAGAGTCAGGGTTTTGCCATATTGCCCAGGCTGATCTTGAACTCCTGACCTCAAGTGATCTGCCTGCCTCGGCCTCCCAAATTGAGGGGATTATAGGCATGAGCCACTATGCCTGTGTACTTGACTTTCTTTAAGGCATCTTAATGCTAGAAAAGGCCAGAGCCATGATGGACAAGTAAAAGACAATAAAAATCTACCAGGGTACAGGTTTTCAGTGTGAAAAACAGAGAGATGATTTTTTGAAGAAGGAACTCTCCTCAACCCTCTTTTTACATATAAACTTGTAGAAAAAACAAACATACAGTGAAGACCCATGGAACTTTTGCCTAGTTTCCCCAGTGATTAACATTTTGTGACATTTACTTTCTCTTTCTTCTCCCATCTTCCCATATATATTGGACTATTTGAAAATTGCAGACACCATGAACACCTCGTGCTTAAAGGCTTCAACATGATTCTCTTTAAAACAAGGCAGATTGGTTCAGGCGCAGTGACTCACACCTGTAATACCAGCACTTCAGGAGGCTGAGGTGGGTGGATCACCTGAGGTCAGGAGTTCAAGACCAGCCTGGCCAACATGGTGAAATGCTGTCTCTACTGAAAATTAGCTTGGCCTGGTGCTACGTGCCTGTAATCTCTGTTACTCGGGAGGTTGAGGTGGAGAATTGCCTGAACCCAGGAGGCGGAGTTTGCAGTGAGCCGAGATTGCACCACTGCACTCCAGTCTTGGCTCAGAGCAAGCCTCCATCTTGGGGTGGTGGGGGAGGGGACAACAAAGAAACAAAAAGGCAGTTTTGCTATACAACCACAAGACAATTCTTATTTTTTTCATCCAGATACAGGTATGGAATGTGCATTGCATTTTGTTGTCCTTATTTCTTTCACAGCTTTTGATCTAGACAGGTACCCTCAGCTGGACGTGCAGGTGCATGCCTGTAATCCAGCACTTTGGGAGGCCAAGGCAGGTGGATCACCTGAGGTCAGGAGTATGAGACCAAACTGGCCAATGTGATGAAACCTCATGTCCACCAAAAATACATACATTAGCCAAGCGTGGTGGTGTGCACCTATAATCTCAGCTACATGGGACGTTGAAGCTGGAGAATCTCTTGAACCTGGAAGGTGGAGGTTGCAGAGCCGAGATCACACCACTGCACTCCTGCCTGGGCAGCAGCATGAGACTCGGTCTCAAAAACAAAAACAAAAACACAAGAAAGGCACCCTCCTCCCTGCATTTGTTCTTCTGTGATGTTGACTTAAAAATTAGGCTTGGACCATTTTCCTGTGTAACATTTTAAAATCAGGACTTACTTGATTATTTCCTTGTAGCTGTTTCAACTTCAGCATTTTGTGGAGAGTAGTACCCAGGCCATCCTGACTGTCTCACTGCCCCCTTAGCTGACGGTACTTCATGCCTGTTTGTCCCATCATGTGTGGCAGTAAATTTGGTCAGTGGGTAACTGACAGATTTCCCCAGTATAAACTAGTCTTGATTACCCACAGGAAATCACCTGTGGGTCTATACTTTGAAACTACCTATCCTTTTTTCATCATCCTTTCATCCTTGAGGACCCTTGTCAGAATTGGCTATTACACTAATAGTAGTGAAATGGTGCTTTTCTAATTTTATCATTCCATCTACTTTTTTTTTTTTAAAAAAGAAATATAACTAAATATTGGCTGTACCAACATTAGCAGAACCATGGCACCCAGTTAAAATGCCACTGCCAGAAAAGAAACTATTTTGAAACTATTTGGCAAAAGTGACAGAACTCTCTAACCACCCATTGGGTTCTATTTGCCTGCTGCCTAGACAGAGCTGATTTATCAAGACAGGGAAGTTACAATAGAAAAAAATGTTTAATTCACTCAGAGCCAGCTGTATAGGAGACCAAAGTGGTGTTAGCACTCAAATCAGTCGCCCTGAAAACTCAGGGACTGTGTTTTTTTCTGTTTTTCTTTTTGGTGGTGGTTGTTTCTTTGAGACAGAGTCTTGCTCTGTCACCCAGGCTGGAGTACAGTGGTGTGATCTTGGCTCACTGCAACCTCTTCCTCCCAGGTTCAGGCAATTCTCTGGCCTCAGCCTCCTGAGTAGGTGGGATCACAGGTGTGCATCACCATGCCCAATTATTATTTTTTTAATTTTTAGTAGAGACCTGGTTTTACCATGTTCCTCAGGCTGGTCTCAAACTCCTGACCTCGTGATCTGCCCGCATGAACCTCCTAGAGTGCTGGCATTACTGGCATGAGCCACTGTGCCTGTCAGGGATTGGGGTTTTTAAGGATTGTTGGGTGGGTATGGGTTAGAAAGTGGGAGTGCCGATTGGCCAGGTCAGAGATGAAATCATAGGGAGTCAAAGTTGTCCTCTTGCGCTGAGTCAGTTCCTGAGTGGGGGCCACAAGACCAGATGAGCCAGCTGATCAATATGGATGGTGCCAGCTAATTTATCAAGTGCAGAGTCTGCAGAGTATCTGGAGCACTGACTTAGGTTTTACAATAGTGATGTTATCCCAGGAGCAATTTGAGGAGGTTCAAAATCTTGCAGCTCCCAGCTGCTTGACTCCTAAACCATAATTTCTAATCTTAGAGCTAATTTGTTAGTCCTGCAAAGGCAGTCTAGTTCCCAGGCATAAAGGGAGCTTGTTTCTCATTTTGCTTCAAAGTTAAACTGTAAACTCTAAAATTCCTTTCAAAGTTGTTTCAGCCTATGCCCAGAAATGAACAAGGGCAGCTTGGGGGTTAGAAGCAAGATGGAGTCAGCTAGGTCATATCTGTCTTTCACTGTTAAAATTTTCTCAGTTATAACTTTTATAAAGGCAGTTTCAACTCCACCTGTAGCTACGTCAGGGGCTTGAAGAAAAAAAAATCCATAATGAGCCCGATTTTGAGTCACTCCTCTTCTGATAGAAAGACTAAGAAGTAGCTCTAAGACTGGGTTGGGGATCTGAAGGTAGAAAAGGAAAGGAAAGAGAAAAGAGGTAACTGAAACAGTAACAATTGAGAGAAGAGTGATAGCGTTTTACGTGCATCACCGTTTTTTCAGCGTTAAATACCCAGAATGGAGTTCGGAGAACTTTTATGTTCACATGGCATATTTAAATTCTCCTTGTTTAGAATTTCAAGAGCTACTACTTTTCTTTGATCCAGTTCGATTATCTTTCATGATCCTCAGAAACTGTACTTTTCTCCCCCTTTCAGACTCAGAAAGTCCTTAGCCAAATGGCCCCAGCCATTGGATTTGTCTGTAGGTGTCATTCATTTTTGTTGTTTCTTCCCCACCTCCCTGGGGTTTTTCAATAGTGCTTCCTTTCAGTCAAAAGCTAATTTTCTTAGTGTGTGTAGGTGGTATAGAATTCCATGCTTTTACACAGTAGCAGGCCTGTATTTGATGTACCTGGTTCAGAGACAATTGTCCTTTATAAGCTTTCAGGAGTAAATTCAATGAAAGCCCCATGCGACTAGTTTGTAACTCATTTAGTGAGAGTTCTACAGGATTATTTCACAAAGCAGTTCTCAGCTTAAGAAGCTAAATTGGCTTTATGGTGCCTAGCTGGAGGCCTCTTCGTCCCTGCATTCAAAGGATATTTACATGCATACTAGGAATCTTTCTAGAAAATGGGAGGAGGGTGCGTATCGACATACATTCCCTCAACTTCCTCTTAGCTACTGCTGAAGGGTGTTGGGTGGGTGTTTGAGAATTAGGGAGACTGTTTTGTTTCATAATACAGGGACAGCTGTGTAATATCAGCAAGTATGTCTGACATGCCAAGAATTGTACAGTTCTAAGGAATGACCGGTAAAATAGAGCATGCATTTGCACCTTAAGGTTAGTACAGTGGGTATGAGAGACTTTAGAGTCACACTGCCAGAGTCCCAGTGCTGGACTACACCTTGGGAAGTTACACAACCTCTCTGAACTTGGTTTTGGCACGTGCAAGATGTGAACAAGTATAATTGTGAGCTGTGCAGGATAGCCCGTGTGAAATATTAAGTGCTATGATAATTCTCAGATCTCTTTGTCAAAGAGTTGGCACACTGTATATGATAGAATAAATGCATTTGTTAGCGAAAAATCTGGCCAGGCCTGGCAGCTCATGTCTGTAAGCTCAGCACTTTGAGAGGCCGAGGAAGGCAGATCTCTTGAGGCCAGGAGTTCAGGACCAACCTGGCCAATGTGGTGAAATCCCATCTCTACTAAAAATAGGTATTTTTTTTTAAAGTTAGCCAGGGTAGTGGTGCATGCGTGTAGTCCCAGCTGCTTGGGAGGCTGAGGCATGAGAATCATTTGACCCTGGGAGGTGGGGGTTGCAGTGAGCTGAGACTGTACTGCTGCACTCCAGGCTGGGTGACATAGTGAGACTATCTGAAATAAAAGGAGAAAGAAAAACCTTTGTGTTATACATAATTATGCAGAGCTCTTTCTAGAAGGAATAGCAGGGTGACCACTGCCCGAATTCCTGGTGGAGCTGGGAGAGTAGACCACGTAGGCACTGCTAGTGACCCCGTCATTTCTGTGAGATGATGGAAACTGCTTTTCATCAGTAGCTGTCTGACTTAGTCTTATCTGTTGTGACACAGGGCAACTCGTAACTTCTGCTTTTTCTACAGCTTAGTCTCTATCCTAATTTGTACTATTATATTTAATTTGAAAATTGCCCAGAAAGCAGCATCTGCAGTTGTAAATGAAGGAGATGCATTTTAAATGAGCTCATAAAGCTCACTTTTTAACACAAGATTAACATCTTTCACACCAAGGAACCCTTTTGAAAAAATCTGGGAAAGGACATCAGAAAGCACCTTTGCTTTGTGAACTGGATTTTTATTTTTGGAACTGGCTTTACAGAAGACAGAGATGTTAACTAATACTTGCTGGATGTCTACTATGGGCTGTATGACTCCCATTATTTAGTCATATAATTGTGAATATTAAACTTAACAGTTTTAGACTTTTGCTTGCATGAAATTAGGGATTTGGAGAGTTAAAGGCACACCCTCCTGACACTGGAGGGTAGGAAGATTGAGTCAATCTGAATTTCACATACATCTCTCCAACCTCTTTTCTTTCTGTAACTCCTTTAACATCTATGCAATATTTCAACTTAGGAAAATTGAAAGAATAATAACTACCAGATATTAGACTTTCTTTTGTGCGATACTGGGCACTAAGTTGGATATTGCATATATATTAATTATAATCTCCCTCCATGATGAATATCATCTGCACTTGTACATTTCTTCTACTTTCTCTTAGCTATCCCCATAGGGTCTTTGGATAGGTGCTTCATAATTAAGGAGAATATTTTGTTTCATAATACAGAAACATCGATGTCATACTGGTGTGTGCATTTTACATGTCAAGAATTGTACAGTCCTAAGAAATGACCATTGGTAAAATAGACTGTACATTTGCACATTTAGGCTAGGATAGTAAGATGGAAAATGTTGGAGTCAGACTAAATGAGTCCAAATACTGGCTCCCAATGTAATAGCTTTCTTTGCTTTGAAAAGTTTTACATATGGGGAAACTGAGGCTCTGCTACCAAGTGATGACATTTGCATCTCTGTTTCGTTCTGAAGTTCATAGTCCCCTGAGAAAGATCATGTGTATGTGTACCCACCTGTGTGCAGATATGCACAGAGCTCCACAGGCAGAAGAAGTACGGCTTATTCTGCAGTAGGCAAATGTTTCCTGGACCTTAAAATACCAGATTCTAGTTCTACTCACCAAAGCAAGTTACTGGTTAGCTGTTCTTCCTTATGGGTTTCCTGAGCATCTGATTATACATAGAGAGTAGAGATTATCCTCTTCCACATACCCATCTCTCTCTGCCCTACTGGGTCTCATGTATTCCCTAAGATGTGTTGCTCAATACAGGATGTACGTTTACCAGGTGTTATTATAATCAGTTCAGGCACTGAAAGGAAGGGTTAAAATAATGCAGAATCACAGAGGGGAAAAAAAATGATCCACCTATCCTTTTTCTTAACAGTTTCCTGATGCCTCCAGAGGAAATACTCCTTTGGCGATCACTTCTTTTTGATGCCATTTGCCATTTTTCCTTGTGCTAGAGGCAGAATGGAGCCTCAGGCTGACAGTGGGATCCAGCTAGAATCGAGGAACATGGCTTTGCTTTGGTTGTATTTGTTTTTGTAGGTACCTTCTCTTTATGATAACATTTCTGGTTTTCAGTTTATGGTGGTAAGGGGAGTACCCTCGTCATGTGTTTTTCAATATTTAATTTATGCAAATAAAATGGTGACTTGCTTGAAAGAGGTAAAATTTTACTTCTTCTTTATTTTACAGAGGCATGCCATTCAGTAGCACTGGAACAGAGAGGAAGAGTAATTGGATGGCAGAAAGGCAGGTCGCATTAGCATATGTCAGATTTTAAATGAGGACGGCAGAGATGGTAATACTGGGAAGGTGATCTGTGAATGACGGAAATTGAGGAAAGGTGTTTAAAGTGCTTGTCTCACTGCCTAGCGATTGACTGGCATTGTAGACTCCATCCCACCCCACTGCTTTTGTCCAGTTTGGCGTTTAGGATTAGTCATGCACATGGAAGATTCCAGCCTCCCTCCTCCCAAAGTTACAGCTTAGGCTGAATATTTATTAACTACCCAGGGAACATCACACTGTTCGAGGACACTTGAGTTGGTCTGTATCCACAAAACGTGTCCTCATCATGTTGAAGTGGAGGAACAATTCATAAGGAATGACAGGAGCTTAGCAAGAATATATAGGGGGAAATTCTTTGTTTAGTGAGAGCATGAAGTGCCCAGGAAGGTGCCTCCAGCAAGTACTGCTGGATTTTGGTGGCTGGTGAAGGAAGAAGGAAACACGAAGTTCAGATTTGAAAAGAACTGTCTAGACAGCCATACTACAAGATCACACATTTAACCTATTTTAACAATTTTATGAGAAAAACAAGAATGTACATATCATTATGAATGGTGGCTGACTTTCAATTTTAGGTTGAGATACAAAAGTGGGTGTTGGGGTCTGTGGCAAACTTGGCAATAAATGCCCCAGATGAAGAGGCTGCCCAGCTCTCAGAGATTGTTGATGTATAGGAGTCAGTGCCTCTGATTTTCCAAGAAAAGTCAAGAATCTAGGTTTTTAATATAAAGGTTTCTGTTTTTCAATTATGGGCAACTAGTTTATTATTTAAACTGCTTGGGCCAACATCAAAGGGCTAGGACTGCTAAATAAGTATTTTCAGGTTGTGCACTGCACAACTCAAGGGTGTGCAGCTTTGTACTTTTTTTAGGAAATGTTTTCATTGAGGTTCACATACTATATGGTATGTATATGCCACAAAATTCACCTGTTTAAACTGTATACTTCAGTGGTTTTTAATATATTCACAGAGTTTGGTGATCATCAACACACCATCAACACATTCTAAATTTAGCGTATTTTTATTGCTCCTGAAAGACACCTTGTCCCTATTAGTACTCACACCCTGTGCACTCTCTCCTCACCCTCTAGCCCTGTGCCATGAGCATTCTGCTCTGTCTCTACAGATTTTCTATTCTGGCTATGTCATATAAATTGAATCATACAGTATGTGGATGTTTGCATCTGGCTTCTTTCAGTGAGCATAATGTTTTCAAGGGCCATTCGTGTTGCAGCATACATCAAATTTAGTTCATGTTTTTTAGCCAAATAAAATTCCATTCTATGAATATACCACATTATGTTTGTCTGTTAGCTGGTTGACAAACATTTGGATTGTTACCACTTTTCATCTGTTATGAACATCAATGTGTAAGTTTTTCTGTGTACTTATGCTTTTATTTTTCTTGGATATATACCTAGAAGTGGGATTTCTGGGTAGTATGGACTCTGCGTTTAACGTTTTGAGGAACTTCCAAACTGTTTTCCAAAGTGGTATGCCATTTTACATTCCCACCGGCAATATGTGTGGCTTCCACCTCGTCCACATCTTCACCAGTACTTGTTGTTACGTCTGTTTCACAGTCGCCATTCTAATGGGTGTGAAGTAATAGCTCATTGTGGATTTGACTTGCATTTCCCTCATGATTATTGGCATTAAGCATCTTTTTAATTTTCTTCTTGGCCATTTGTTGTATCTTCTTTGCACAAATACCTATTAAAATACCTTGCCAATTTTTAAAACAGGGCTATTTGTCTTTTTATTAAGTTTTATTATTGGAAACTTTTTATTAAGTGTTATATGAGGGTTTTAATGGAACTTTTTAAGTTTTATGTAAGGATTCTATATTCTGAGTAGAATTTTTAAAATCACATATATGATTTTAAAATATTCTGTTCCAGTCTATGGATTGCCTTTTTACATGGGATTGTCAGCAACACAACTTAAAAAAAAACTGATACAGTCCAATTTATTTTTTACTGTTTTTTCTTTTGATGTCATTTTTTAGAATCTGTTTTTCACCCCAAGGTCACAAAGGTTTACTCCTATGTTGTTGTTGTTGTTTTCTAGGAATTGTATAGTATTAGCTCTAAGGTTTAGGTCTGTGATTCATTTTGAGTTGACTTTTGCATGTGGTGAGATAAGGGTTTTTGCATTTATATCTTTGCCTGTGGATATAGAGTTATCCCAGCAACATTCACTAAAAATTATATTCTTTCCTCACTGAATTGACTAGGTACCTCATACTGACTTAGACCCTGGGGTACATCATTGCAGTTGTTTACTTGTATAATGTAAATATGTGAAAGCGTATTAATTGTCCTATCTAGGAAAAAATTAACTGCCAAAGGAGGGGTCCTACTCCTGTGTTCCTGCCGTTTTTACTTTCTGCATCTACATCAACTCTGTGATAAGAGATGGATAGGCCGAGTGCAGTGGCTCACGCCTGTCATTCCAGTAATTTGGTAGACCGAGGCGGGTGGATCACTTGAAGTCAGGCATTCAAGACCAGCTTGGCCAACATGCTGAAACTCTGTCTCTACTAAAAATACAAAACAAACAAACAAAAAATAGTTGGGTGTGGTAGTGGATACCTGTAATCCCAGCTGCTTGGGAGGCTGAGGCCGGAGAATCACTTGAACCTGAGAGGCAAAGGTTGCAGTGAGCCGAGATTGCACCACTGAACTCCAGTGTGGGTGACAGAGTGAGACTTTGTCTCAAAAAAAAAAAAAAAAAAAGATAGGTAACTATGAATGAGAATAGAACTTCAGAATAAAATGCTGAGTTGAAGTATAGCGTCTTTTGAGTTGTATGCCTTAGCTGGGCTCTAAGCAAAGCCCTTCTTCCTTCTTGCATATATGCGCATGAACACCCGCACACAATACACAAATGTCCCCTGGTGGAATAAGTCATTTACAGTTGAGAACAGCTGATAATCATATATAGTGATATATAGAGATAGAGAAATAGCTAAACATGTAAATATATACACCCATGATACATTCATACACACACAAACTTTAGCTTTAAGTTAAACCTGGGAAGCCCCTGGTTTCTGCCACTAGCACAGTCTTCTGAATGAATGAGCTCTCAAGAGGGGAGCTTATTGGAAAGCTTTCTTATCAACCTGGTAAGGATTTTATTTTCTTGCCCCCTTCAGTGCCTGTTTGTCACCCTGACTGTAACTAGAATTGCTGTGTTCTGTTCTTTTTCTGGAGAAATTACAAAAGGAGTTGACATCTACTGTATAAAATGTAACCTAGCAAATTCCATGAATTACTAAGGACAGTTCTCTAATCTTCATATCTAATCTCCGGCATCCAAGGAGGTAGAGAAGTAGTTGGGTGCGTATTCATCTAGACTTTGTTTGCTGGTAATGTGTGCCAGTTTTATATCCCAAAGCCATCTGAGCCTCTTTTCCTTTCCCTGCCTCCATTATTCATCTAGATAAGCCAGATCTTCAATATCCTAGCCTCCTTTAAAACCAGGGACCCAGTTCTTGCAGCTGAAACATCAGGAAGAAGTCCACAGGGAAGGTGGACAGGATTTTCTTCCGATTTAAAAGGACCGAGTCACATCAGCAGCCACCTTTTGCTGTGCTGATTATGATCTGTGCCTTGCTGTTGAGTGTGGTGGTGATGCATGGAGCTGCCATGGCCATCTTGGCATCATGAGGTGAAAGTCCTCAGAACAAACATCTACTGGGCTAAAGATGGTGGAACAGAAAGGTGGAAGGATCTTTGGTCCTTAATAACATCAGGGAGTTGCTCAGAAAGCCCAGGGCTGCCCTTTACTCTGGCATTCTTATTTAAGACAAAATGAGTATCTTTATGGCTATAGTCATTTTGGTCAGGTTTGGTTTTCTGCTACTTGTGGCAGAAGGCATCCTTACAGATGTGCCAGTATACATACAACTGTGTCCAAATCCATGTCTTCACACATGCATCCGTTTCCTCTATGAAGGATATATGTTCATAAATATGTAGGGTTTTTTAAATGTGATCAGACACTACATTGTTTCTAACTTGTCTTTTCTTCATTCCATTATGTAATTAAGACATCCTTTCTTATCAGCGTCGAAAATTCTTATTTACTATTTTAAAAGACTGCGTTATTTTTTTTCTTTCTTTCTTTCTTTCTTTCTTTTTTTTTTTTTTTAAACAGAATCTCATTCTATGGCCAGGCTAGAGTGCAGTGATGTGATCCCGGCTCACTGCAACTTCTGTTTTTCCGGTTTCAAGCAATTCTCCTGCCTCAGGCTCCTGAGTAGCAGGGACTACAGGCACGCACCACCACCCTGGCTAATTTTTTTTTTTTTTTTTTTTTTTTTTTTTTTTTTTAGTAGAGATGGGGTTTCACCATTTTGGCCAGGATGGTCTTGATCTCTTGACCTCATGATCTGCCTGCCTCCGCATCCCAAAGTGCTGTGATTACAGGCATGAACCACCACGCATGGCCAAGACTGCATGTAATTTTACATTACATATGAACTTGGTTTCTTTAAGCACTCTCCTATTACTAGATGTTTAGGTAGATGTGAATTGACTGTCCAGTACACAGTAAAACTGCAACCAATATTATAAAACCAATGTTCTTGCCATCTCCCAGTAATCCCTCTTAATCAATCTGTAGAAAATAAAGAGAAGGTCAGACAGATGTATACAAAGGTGATTATTCCAATATTTAGCATAATAGAGAAACATGAGAAACACGTTAAAAGTTCATTATAAAAGAATTTGTAGTTTATTATCTACATATGATAAATAGTATGTGACATTCAAAATGGCTTTTAAGAATATGTAATGGTAAATAAAAAATTTCACAAAGACACAAAGCCAAAAAACTATTCAGTATGATCATATTTATTAAAAATATATTTATAGGACGTAAGGTGAAAATTGACAGGATATGTCTCACAGTGTGTGAATAGTGGTTTTCTCTGGGAGGTGAGAAGATTAATGTTTTTAGATAAAAAATACTAGTCATTATGTTCCAAATAATCTGACATGGTCATTTGGCATTATCCATGTCGTTGTAACAAATTTTTCTCTTCTAACCCTAATGTCTCTATTGTCCTCATCTTAAGACATGTCACAAATCATTATCCAGAACATGGATGTTGATAACTGCACTGTTCTTGGGATTTTGCATAACTTCAAGTAAAGCAAAACCACATTTCTGAATCCATTTTAAATTTGCAATCAGCCAGGGCTCCTCTAACAGTTGTGTGTGTTGGGGAAAATGTGACGTGAGCATAGTTATAAGTCTCTTGCTTAGGAGTTAAAGTACTCTGGGAACATAGACCATATATCTCAGAACACTTTGCTTAGCTAAGAAGAACAAGGAGCCTCCGGAAAAATACTAAATGACGCAACTAAAAGGCTTAAACACTCACAAAGAAGAGAGTCTTGTGGTTAGGAACTTAACTTCTCAAGACAGTAACAGAACTCCTACCATTTCTTATTTGCAAAAACTTGATTTTCCCCTGTGTAAATAGGGCTAAGCATTTTATTCCTTTATGAGTGTCACTAGTACTCTTCAGCAGCTGTGTGGCACAGTGGTTCAGCACTGCTACTGTAGGGACGGATTTCTCCACCACTCTGTTTCCCATCCCAGTGCTCACCACCTAACTACGTAATCTTGAGCAGGTGCATTTAACTTAATGCAGCCCTCAGTTCTGTATTTCACAGATGCAATTAACAAGAGTGCTTAGCTTAGAACTGTGAGCATTAAATGAGCTAATGTTTGTTAGGCAACTACAGAAGCACTCTGCACATAGTAAATATCCTGTCATTGGTACAAACTGTTAACCCACACTCAACAGCTCATTGAACACAGTCCATAACTCACAGCAAGTGTATGCAAAGCGTTATTCTGTCGCTGTCTTCCTCCACAAAGCCCAGGTAACTGCAGAGGGCATGTGGGTGGCATTGCTGAGACCGGAATACATAGAGGAAGAGGGTTAGAAATGCATTCATGGGCACTTCAATCTCATTTTACTCACTCCCCTTAGAGGACCCATCATCCAAGTTAGTGGGACACCTAGACTCAGATAGTTATTATTGTGTGTCCTCTCAAAGACATGTTTTTCCTTGAAATTAATTGTGATGCTTATGAATACAACATCCACCAGACAGAATCCTGGGGGCTTTTCTCCCTCCTCCCCTACCTGGTTTTCTCTCCTCCACCGTTCCCCTCCTGCACAACATTGAGCTCCAGCTGAGCCACTGTCAGGAGGCTGCTCTGCTAAGCAGCCTGTCACATGTTCTGTTACAATCATGTTTTATTATAGCTTTCAAAAGATGACCTCTTATTCTGCACACTCGTGTTTATAGAGGACTTCTGGCATTCTGAAAGGAACCAGATAGCAGAGTCTCCAAACCCTTTATTTGCTTCAGCTGATAACTGCTCTGGCCAGAAACGAATGCTGTGGTGATTATAAGATGTAATTTACTACAAAAGACAGTTAATATTACTTACAAACCTGTCATCAGTTCTGGGGAAATCAGCCGAAACAACGGACGGGACACATCTGAATCCACCTAAATATCTTGGCCTGATAGAATTACAAGTTTATAGATTTACAATTTAGGAAACAGACCCGTTATGAAACATTCGTCCTCACAGGCAGACAATATAAGTAACAAGCAAGATTACATCCTTTATGTGGATCAAGGACATAGTCAACTGAAGAAAGAAAGAAAAAATTCCTTAAGGGGAACGTAAATGCTGCCCTTGTGAATTATAACTGGGGAATTAGATCTATGAAAAAGCCTCTAATATGACTAAACAAAGTCCCTTAGGTGATACTCTGAGTCAGAAAAGTGTGAGAAAATATAGCCTCTTAAATGTGATTATAGTCAGAGCTGCAGTTATTCCCTGAGAAAGGACATAGAAGGTAGAGGAATCAAAGAAAAGAAAATGTTAGAAAACTTTTTGTGTCAGACCAGAAATTATAGCATAGTAACAGCATAGGGATTTAGGTAACCCCTTTAGCTCAGTTCTAAAGTCTTTGTGCTTTAAATTGAAGAATAGAAAGGAATTAGATATCCAACTTAGGATTTATTTTTTTAAGATCCTGAAATTAAAGATTTTTTTTTTTTTTTTTTTTTTTTTTTGCTGAATGACGAACTGAGGCAGCATATAATTCCAACTGGGGTTATAATTTGAAAGATATGGCTCCAGTATTTAAGCTTCTTATACTCTCCCCTCTCTCATGAAGTTTCATTAAAGTTTCTCTCTACTTGGTTATATTTAATGGAGATGAAGGTGAGAGTTTCAGTGCTTTTGTTGGTATTACGACCAGACTCCAGGAGAGTCATAAAATCAGTGTTTGCTATTTGCGTCTCCTCTTACAGAAATTTTAGGAGAACTCTACATACAAGAAGCTATACCAGCATAAGGATCCTGGAACATTCTACTCGTAGTTTTGCAAGCACCCTATGCCTAGAGTTAGCTCTTTAAAGGCTGTAAAAAGATCATGGTTCTTCCATCCTATCCCCAATCCAGTCCTTGGGACCACGTCCCTCGGGAACTCTCAGATATACATATTGAAAGCACTTAGAAGAGGCAAGATCTCTAGGAGGGACTTCATCTTAAGTCATTCTCCCAAGTATATTTGTGGAGGACAAGGGCAAGGAAGAAGAAAAGATGGAGGTGAGTTTGACCCAAGCAAATAGGACCTGGCTCAGCCTACCAGCTCTGCCCCATGGAATTGAAGAGGATGTTAAAGAGAGGTCTTAGAGCTTGAAGAGGATTTTTAAAAAATGAGATAGAGCCATGGTTTGTGCATTTTAAAGCACAGTGACCTTGGCTAGTAGTAATGGGGTCAAATCATTGACTCAGACCCCATTGGGTTAAATAAGTCTTCTCTCTTACCAGGTAGGACAGGGGATCAAGGAATGAAGTGCCTAGAAGCAGCTTGGCAGGAGAAGAAGAAAGGCCTCCCATTTCTCTCCTTTCCCTCCATTATTCATATATTCCCTAAGTTGTTCATTGCCCATTTGTCTGTCTTCTTTGGAGAAATGTCTGTTCAAACCCTTTGCTCATTTTTCAATTGGTTTGTTGCTTGTTGTTGCTATTGTTGAATTTTAGTTCTTTATATATTCTGGTATTGATCCATAATCACATAGATGATTGACAAATATTCTCTCCCATTCTGTGGGTTGCCTTTTCACTCTTTTGTGTCTTTTGATATGCAGAAGTTTTCAATTTTGATAAAGGTCTTGTTTTTTCTTTTTCCTTTTTGTTGTCTGTATTTTTTGTTCTCACTGTTTATAAGGAAAACAGCAAACTGTTTATTTGTCTGAGTATAGGATGCTCTCTCTAGATCAAGAAGGGAAGGCAGATGAATCTCATGACTCAGTGGTTAGTCCTTCAGCTAGAAGGAGAGAGAAATCAGTCTGTGCTGAAACCCCAACTGCTGACCTCAAAGATGTCCTGGTGTTCTTACAGAAAGGCCACCTGCAGAACAGGGATGTGCACGCTGATGGGAGGCCAGGCAAGGACCCCTGGGAAAGCTCTTCCTGTCTTCAGTTCCATTTGGCTCATCTCCAGGTGGCCAGGTACTCACTGATGCATGGACAGCTCATATGTTCATCCGTGAACCATGTCCAAACTAAAGATGAGCTGGAAGTGCAATATTTTTCTTCCACTTGCTGCTGCTTCGCTTCTGTGTGTTCCTCTAGCTATCATTTAGCACCTAGAAAAATGTAGAATACAAGAACAAAAAGACAGCTGAAGCTCACCCTCCATTATTACATGAAAACAAAATTACTGAGACCTGGAGTGCTTAACTGTTGCCCAGATTCCTGTCACTGATAAAACTAAAGCTGGAGATTGGGAATCCTGACTTCAGCCGCTGCTTTTACCATCCTTTTCTATTATCAGTGCACCCAAGGAAAAGGAAGTTTCACAATTATATTAAATTCAGCAAGTATTTACTATCATTGTCTACTCTTTATCCTAGTAGCAAAAAATTAAAAGTTGCAAATGGAAACTAATCATCACCACTGTGATCTTAGCTGAATTATTCTTTGCATGATCTAAAGAGAGGCCACAGCAAGATCTGAATTGCAGCCTTCCTTAGGAATAAGATTCATCCAACTCGCTGGTCTCAGAGCCAAGTATATGGCAGAACTCAGTGGTCTAAATGCGAGACCAACCCCAGGAAAATGCAACCCTCATTGCCGGAGCTTCTGTTTTTCGTTTGTTTGTTTGTTTGTTTGTTTTTTTCAGTAGAACCTGGAAATCGGAGTCTTGCTGAAAATAGCTCAATTTTTACAGCTTAAGGATTTAAATGAATCTTTTCCTTAAAATTTAGCACAAAGGCCACCATCTTCTGCACAAAACGAAAATCTGTGTTATCAAAACAGACTGTTGATTTAAGAACCTTGCTTTTTCCTCAGAACTCTCAAACACATTGGAATCATCTGGAGAGCTTTACAATACACCCATGGTTTGGCCCCACTCCAGACCACGTGATTCTGAGCCTCTTAGGGTAGGCTCTGGGCATCAGGACTTGAGAAAGTGCCCTCGGTAACCACAGTGGGCAGCCAGGGGTTGTGTACCACCAGGCTGACTGTGGTGTGAGCAGTGAGGATCCAACCCCAACCCCCTTCTCTCCCATGGGTAAGGACATCTGGACCGTGATTGCTGGACATCAGGAAGACCTTGAGATTAGGGTTAACATCTGGAAAATTGGCTGCCTTTTTTATTTCTCGTCCTGCTGTTTGGGTATTTTATAGACATAGACAGATGTCCCTGTGACCCTGTTTGCCACGAGTCGCTTCTGGAGAGTTTTGATCCCACGCTTTGTGATGCGTCACAGCTCTGGGGGGAAGGGGCTGTCCAGTGAAGTTTGTTTGTGGGTTCTTCCCTCTGATCTCCTTTTCTTCTCCCAGCCTTGGGGGATCTGCAGCCAAATGTGGTCCTTTCATGTGGCTACCTTTGGTCTTCGGGGGACTTTGAAGGTTTGCCTTTGAAACACTAGGATCCCTTTTTGGTTCCTTCCTTTCCCTGGTCGGCTTCTCTCCACTTCCCTTTGCTGTTTGCATAATCCCTTCACCTTTGCAGGCCAGCTTTTGAGAGTTACTGGGATCAACCCAGCAATTCGTACTGGGGGTAAAAAAGGTGTGGACAGGGAGCCTCTATTTTGGGAAAAAAAGAAAAAAACTCTATAAATCTTATTGTTGTTGTTCTTACATGTGATGATAGCATTTTCCTATTTTATAAATTGATATATTTTTTTTGAGACGGTGTCTTGCTCTGTCACCAGGCTGGAGTGCAATGGCACAGTCTCAGCTCACTGCAGCCTCCGCCTCCCAGGTTCAAGCAATTCTCCTGCCTCGGCCTCACGAGTAGCTGAGACTACAGGTGCACACCACCATGTCTGGCTAATTTTCGTATTTTTTTTTTTTCTTTAGAGAAGGGGTTTCACCATATTGGCCAGGATGGTCTCAATCTCTTGACCTCGTGATCTGCCTACTTCAGCCTCCCAAAGTGCTGGGATTACAGGCATGAGACGCCACACCTGGCTAAATTTAATTTTTTTAAGAGATGAGTGTCTTGCTTTGTTGCTTCAATGGGACTTTAACTCTTGGACTCAAGTGATCTTCCCATCTCAGCCTCCTGAGTAGCTGTGCATTCTTGTTCTCTAAGAAAGTGTTCATGATTTGTAGTGGCACAATTGGATTATAAAGTAAAGCTTAAATGATAGGAACTGTGGAGTTGCTCACAATACTTTAGAAAATAAATGAATAGGTAAATAGCAACTTAAAGCAATTGTAGTAAGCTCTTCATTACTGTGCAATGTGAGTACTGAGTATATAGGACCCATTATATAATATGTTCTACTTTTGTGCATATTGCAACCTTTTATTATGCATATACATATACACATACACATGTAATTCTGAGGCCTATAATATTCTATAGGCCTATAATGTTCAATAGGAATATATGATTCCAAGATTCTATAATTCTTTCTTTTTTACAAATCCACTAGTGCTGGAGATTGGAATAACTGAATGAATAGATGACTTTGTAAAAAGTAAATGAGGCTGGGCCTGGTCGCACATACCTGTAATCTCAGCAGTTTGAGAGGCTGAGGAGGGAGATTACTTGAGTCCAGAACTTGAGACCAGCTTGGGAAACATGGCAAAACCCCATCTCTACCAAAAGAAGTAAAATTATATGTATCTATATATATCTATATATATATGTGTGTGTGTGTGTGTGTGTGTATACACACATATATATGTGTATATAGAGTGTGTGTGTGTGTATACACACACATGCACGTTGTATGTATTTATATACATAAACACACACACAAATTAGCTGGGCATGGTGGTGCACACCTGTAGCTCCACGTGCTTAGGAAGCTGGGGTTAGAGTATGCTTAAGCTCAGGAAGTCAAGGCTACGGTGAGATGTGATGAAACCACTGCACTATAGCCTGGGTCACAGAGCAAGACCCTGTCTCAAAATACAATAAAATAATATATAATTTATAATAAAATAAATTGTATAATGTATAATTTATAGTGAAATTTATAATAAAACTAGTATATACAATTTATAATTTATAATAAAACCAATACATACAATTAGGAAAATAAAAAATAGATCAAATGCCATCTAAATTTCACTTTCCTAACATGTTAGCTTTTATAGTTAGCTTTCTGGCATTTGTCTCATTGTTGTACATATAGTTTGGAGTTTTGCTTTATTTATTTATGATATTATCAAGCACAGGCCGTGAACTGTATCTTGCTTTGTGGCAATATTAGCTTTCTGGCTGCTGTGAATTCACGGTCTTAATAAGCTCAAAGAGGGAAATCAGAAATGATAGCATTTTGCCCAAAGACAAGCGTCCAGTGGATTTGTCATCAGCGTGATTGGAATGAATCTCTCATTTTTGCTTGCACTGCTACTTTATATGTAGTGACATCAAGTAAAGGGTGAAAACTTAGTACTCATTCACTGTTCAAGAAATATTTGTCGGATGTCGGCTCCCTGCGAGACTCTGGGCAGAGCACAGATGCTATGGCAGTAAAGGAGAGATAGAGTCTTTGTGTTCATGAAGCTTACATTCAGATGGACTTTGTGTTATGAAACAACACATGGGAAGCTATACTTCAAATATGCATCTTGGCTGGACACAGTGGCTCACCCCTGTAATCCCAGCACTTCAGAAGTCTGAGGTGGGTGGATCACTTGAGGTCAGGAGTTCGAGACCAGCCTGGCCAACATGGTGAAACCCTGTCTCTATGAAAATTACAAAAATTAGCTGAATGTGGTGGTGGGTACCTGTAGTTCCAGCTATTTGGGAGGCTGAGGCAGGAATATTGCTTGAAACCAGGAGGCAGAGGTTTCAGTGAGCTGAGATCACACCACTATACTCCAGCCTGGGCAGCAGAGCAAGACTCCATCTCAAAAAAAAAAAAAAAAAAGAAAGAAAAAAAAAGAAATATACATTATCAAATGCTAAATGTATTTCCAGTAACATGCAAGTGTTGTGGGGAGCTAGCCAGAAACCTGGATAGGTAAACAGACGTGAAATAGGAATCCTATGAAGTACTTACTGCCTTTGATATTTCTTGTGTGGAAACACATTAGAAAGCCATTTCTTCTCGGAATTCATGTATCCAGGCACATTTTTATTTTGATGAATTTGGGGTTGCATGTCTCAAAAATGGCCGTGCATGTTTTTAAATGTTAAGTTCCAGGATACATGTGCAAGATACACAGGTTTGTTACATAGGTAAACATGTGCTATGGTGAGTTGCTGTACCTGTCAACACATCACCTAGTTATTAAGCCCCACATGCATTGGCTGTTGATCCTGATGCTCTCCCTCCCTCTACCCTCCGACCAGGCCCCAGTGTGTGATATTCCTCTCCTTGTGTCCATGTGTTCTCATTGTTCAGCTCTGACTTATAAATGAGGACATGACTTGTTTGGTCTTCTGTTCCTGTTTTAGTTTGCTGAGGATAATGACTCCCAGTTCCATCCATGTCATTACAAAATACATGATCTCATTTTTATGACTGTATAGTATTCCATGTTGTATATGTACCACACTTTGTTTGTCCATTCTATCCTTGATGGGCATTTGGGCTGATTCCATGTCTTTGCTGTTGTGAATAGCACTGCAGTGAACATACACATGCATTTGCCTTTATAATAGAATGATTTATATTGCTTTGAGTATATATCCAGCAGTGGGATTGCCAGGTCAAATGGTATTTCAAGTTCTAAATTTTTTAGGAATTGCCACACTGTCTTCCACGATGGTTGAATGAATTTACATTCCCACTAACAATATAAAAATGTTCCTATTTCTCCACAGCTTGCCAACATCTGTTGTTTCTTGACTTTTTAATAATTTCCAAACATGGCTGTATATTTTTGAATGTACCCGAGGCCACTGCATTCTAGACTTCCCAACTGACAGTCCCTGAGAGTGGAAGTTGGGGTTCTGCATTTTAACAAGCTTCCTAGAGAACTTGTGGGTGAGCAGACGAACGTTCATCTGACTACTGATCGGGGTCAGTGACAGAGATAGAGCAGAATGTGCTTTGAATCTTCCCGGAACAATTCATTGTTGTTACTAGGATTAAAGGGGAAGAGAAATATGAGTTCTCATATTCACATCCTTTAAAAATCAAGTATTAGTGCATAGTAATTCATTTAATAGAAATGTTATAACCAGACAACCAATTTACAGTTATCATAGGCAGTTAGTCCTCTAGGTCAGTCTCTCCCTCCCTCTCTCTCTCTCTCTCTCCCTCCCTCTCTCTCTCTCTTCTGTCTTCTCTCTCTCCTCTCTCCCTTCTCTCTTTCTCCTTGTCTTTCCCCTGTCTCTTTGTCTCTCTGTCCTCTTTCCTCTCTATTGTCTCTCCTCTCTGTCTCTTCCTCCTCTCTTTCCCTTGTGTCTCTCCCTCCTTTCTCTCTCCTCTCTCTCTCCATCCTTTCTCTCTCCTCTCTCTGTCTTCCTCCTGTCTTTTCTTTTTCTCTTTCCCCTCTCTCTTCCTCTTCTTCTCTCTCCTCTCTCTTTCTCTCCTCTGTTTTTCTCTCTTCCTCCCTCTCTATTTTATGTTTGACTCTGTGGATATATGAATATGCAAATAATAAATAGTTATTTTAGAATTGTGTGGTTTCCCCGTGCAGTATACGGCTCCAGGATTCACTGGCTACAACAAAGCCCCCAAATAATAATATTGCACCTGCCAATGAGTGATCATAGAATGGGAGAACATACTTAACATGCCTTACATCCTTATTTAGTTTTTAAAATTATCTTTGTCCACAAACAGCCTTGTTTCTAGAGTTGGCAGCATACTGAAATAGAATACATGCAAACTTGGAGACAGCTATAAGCTTGACCTAAAACCTTAACTCTGCTCCTTTACTGGGAAGGTTTTGGTAAGTGATATATCCTCTGTAAATTTTTATCTTCTACATCTCCCAAAGTTCACTGTATGGAACTTTGGGAGAATTTAGTGAGACAGTGTCTAATAACACCTGAAACAATGGGTTCTCAAGAAATATTATTTCATTAATTACTCCTCATTTTCTTAACTCTTAAGTTTTACCAGACCTATTTTGAGTTTGTATCTTTGGAATCATCGTTTTGTTGTCAAATTCTTTCTAAGGCAGCATTGATTTGTGTTATAACCATTAATAGACGTCTGAATTAAGTGAAGTATTTCAAAGTAAAGCCACATAATATCCTCTGGGGAAAAAGCCTATCTTTTGGAGCCAGAAAGCCTGGCTTAAATCCCAGTATTATTGTTCACCTCTTTGTGGGTTTAGTTTGTTTGTTTATACACATTACTTTTTATTATCTGCAAAATGGGGATAACCGTTTTTACCTTTATTCATTTGCTGTTACTATTTCCCAAATTGTCCCAAGCTTAGTGACTTAAAACAGTAGAAATTAGCCTGGCATCATGGCTCACATGCGAAATCCTAACACTTTGGAAGATCGAAGTGGGAGAATCACTGGAGATCAGGAGTTTGAGATGAGCTTGGGCAACATGGGAAGACCCCATCTCTACAAAAATGAACAAGGCATGGTGGTGTGTGCCTGTGGTCCCAGCTGCTCAGGAGCCTGAGGTAGAAGGATCACTTGGGTCTGGGGGTTTGAGGCTACAGCGAGCCATGGTTGTACCACTGCATTCTAACCTAGGCAACAGAGTGAGATCTTGTCTCAAAAAAATAAAACTCAAAACCGGAAATTGATCATCTTACAGTTTTAGAGCTCAGAAGTCTGTAGTATGTCTCACTGGACTAAAACAGTGCCAGCAGGGCCATGTTTTTCTTGAGCCTCTAGAGGAAACCTTTTTTATTGCCTTTTCCAACTTTTAGAATCTACTCTGCTCCCTTGGGTCACAGCCCCTTCCAAGTTCAAAGTGAGCGTGGCCTGGCAAGGCTTTCTTCCATCTTATCACGTTGATCTTGATCCTTCAGTCTTCCTCTCCCCGGTTTGAAGACCCCTGAGATTACCTTGAGCCCATCTTGATGATCCTGAATAATTTCCCTATTTAAGGTCAGCTGATCAGCAACCTTGAGTCCTTTTTTCCCAGTCATATAATACATTCACAGGTTCCAGGACTGACATGGACATCTTTAGGGGCTGCAATTCTGCCTTCCACAGCCGCTTCACAGATGGCTGTTGGGATTAATGTGAAGATGTAGTAAAGTTCTAAGCACAGTGTCTGGGTACATAGCATACTAGGTTCTGTAAGATGGAGAGGCTTCCATGGAAAATAGTTTTCTTTTCCTTTCTTTCTTTTTTATTTTTATTTTTTGAGACAAGGACTCACTCTTTTGTCTCAGCTAGAGTGCAGTGATGCAATCTTGGTTCACTGCAACCACTGCCCCCCAGACTGAATCCTCACACCTCAGCCTCCCACGTAGCTGTGACTATGGGTACACACCACCACACTTGGCTAATTTTTTTGTATTTTTTTTTGTAGCAATGGAGTTTCACTACATTGCCCAGGCTGTTATGATCTTTCTAAAATCAAGGCATTTCCTTATTTAAAAAAAAAAAAGAAGAAGAAAAACTTTGCTCATTGAGTTACTGGATGAGCTGTTTGGGGAATCCTGGAGTTCATTTACCCTGTGTAAAGACTCCCCCAGGTAGTTCAGTCTTCTCTTCAGAGACAACCCCCTTTAGAAACACTAACAATGATGACGTGGGGAAAAAGAGCCAGATGGAAATAAAATAAGAACAGAGGTAGGTGACATTCAGTGCGCGTTTCATGGACCTCATGTTGATTGATTCTCAAAGCCGGAAGCTCTTTGGTTTGCAATAGACTAAATTAGCATTCTGCTGAGAGTGCATTGTTTTCTTTTCCACTGTGCATTTTTAAATGTTATAAAAGTAATAATAAACTACGGCACTATTAGTAAGCATACATTATGGAAGAAACTCATCTGGACTAAGAAAACATTGACATTTTTCTTTTTTAGATAGAGACAGATTGTCACACTGGCACCCAGGCTGGAGTACAGTCGTGCAATCATGGCTTATTGCAGCACCAACCTTCCAGGCTCAAGAGATCCTCCCACTTCCGCCCCTGGAGTAGCTGCAACCACAGGTGCATGCCACCACACTCGGCTGATATCTTCTAGTTTTTGTAGAGATGGGGTCTCCCTCTGTTGCCAAGACTGCTCTCAAACTCCTGGTCTCACAGGATCCTCCCACCTCAGCCACTGCACCCCACCCAATCCACATTGTCATGATTATACTTTAACTCAGATGAGCCTCATGTATGTGAAGAAACAGTGAGACTCAGATTGCCAAGTGGTCTTGTTACTCAGCAACTTCTGCCAAACAATCACAACCACAATCACACCACTAACAAAATGTCTGTGGCTTTTACATCCCCTTTTTTGAGAAGCAGACCTAAAAATGTTCTGGGTGTACACACCATTTATGAATCGACTGCCAGTCTGTTCTTTTAAAAGTAGGTTGTTCACTTTGCCTGTTCCACTGATAACATATCATAATATGTAGTAGACCCTTAAAATGTGGAAGATCATAATATATAATATGCATTCATGTAGCAGCAACTTTTTCCTTAGCTGGAGCATGGATATACTTCATAGCAAATTAGAACAAAATGTGTGTGACTATGGAAATAAGATTTTACCATTAAGGCCTAAGGAGCAAAAACAAGAAGCCAACAGGAGCCCATAAATGGCGGGGGATGGCAAAGGGGACTGTAATAGTCTTTGTCTACCTCTCTTTTTTTGAGACAAAGTCCTGTTTTGTCACCCAGGCTGGAGTGCAGTGGCACAATCTAGGATCACTGCAACCTCCATCTCCTGGGTTCAAGTGTTTCTTCTGCCTCAGCCTCCCACGTAGCTGGGATTACAGGCGCACGCCACTGCCCCTGGCTAATTTTTGTGTTTTTGTAGAGATGGGGTTTCACCATGTTGGTCAGGCCGGTCTCGAACTCCAGACCTTAGGTGATCTGCCCACCTCAGCTTCCTAAAGTGCTGGGATTAAAGGCTTGAGCCACCACACCCAGCTGTCTTCATCTGCTTCTGTATGATGCCTACTGTTGCCTTCGGAGAGGTCTGCATGGAAGCTCTTTGTTCCGTGTGATTTTGGTACTCGTACAACTTGACATTTCTTCTCATCACATGAGACTCCACGTTTTTTCCTGTTTGTGTTCCGCTGTTCCAGGAAACTGCCCACGGATGCTCAGAGCTGTCTTTCTCCTTTGTTTGTACTGTTTCAGAGTAAGGATGATTCCAGCTTACCTTGCCTGTGGTTTCTGGGTATTTTCAGCCAATAGAGGGCATGAGTGGAAACCCTGAATGCAGGAGAAACCAGGACTCATCTTCCCCTCTCTCTCTGCTTCCCAAGACACCCCGAGTCCTCCCTCAGGGCCCACCTCCAAGGCCCTGTCTCCCACTGGGCAGTGTCCACCATGGCATGTGACCTTGGTTTGTGGTCTCTGAAAACACCCCCTCTTCCCATTGGTTACAAGGATTCAGCAGCTTCTGCAGTCACCTTTCTCAGTTCTGTTACAACGGTACAGAAGCTTATTTGGCTTCTCAGATCTCCTGAGTCCCTTTGATTAAAAAATGCCTTTTGGTTGAAAAGTCCCAGAATAGTTTCTGCTTCTTGCATTCCTCTAACATATTTATGTCTGCAACAACCTTCCTCTCTTGTATATGATACGTGATACATGCAGGGGTTATCACTAGTAAGAATCTGCTCATCCTTTTTTTCTGTGTGTTGAATTATTTTAAAGGAACTTTAGGCTCAGGGTGAGTTTAGCTTTATAGAGAGTCCTTATATGCCCTTGACCAATTTTCCCTTAAATGTTGACATTTTACATCATTGCTGCACATTTCTCAAAACTAAGAAAGCAACGTTTGGATGAAATTATAAACTAAACTCCAGGCATATGTTTTTAATAGAACCAAGATTGCATCTGCTTCCAAAAGCGGTAAATGCACATATCATATATGTGTATGTGGAGTTGTCTAACTAAATGTATTGGCTTATTTAAGTTTCACGTGTATCTTATCTTACAGCAGAAACTACTTTTACAAGGCAGTTGAAATTCACTGGTGAGCTTTCCATGAGGCTAGGGCCGTTAATTTCCCAGATGTTAAAAATATTTGTTTGGACCGGGCATGGTGGCTCTCACCTGTAATCCCAGCACTTTGAGAGGTCAAGGCAGGTGGATCACTGGAGTTCAGGAGTTCAAGACCAGCTTGGCCAACATAGTAACTACCCCCCACCCCCACTCCCCCACCATGCTCTACTAAAAGCACAAAAATTAGCCAGGTGTGATGGCAGGTGCCTGTAATCACAGCTGCTCAGGAGGGTGAGGCAGGAGAACCACTTGAACCTGTGAGCCAAGATCATGCCACAGCCTGGGAGACAGAATGAGGCTCCATAAAAAAAAAGAAAAAAAAAATATATATATATATATATGTCTGTCTGTGTATGTATATATGTGTGTATGTGTGTGTGTATGTATATATAACATATATGTGTATACGTATATATATATACACATATACACACACATATATACACATATACACACATAAATATACACATGTATATATACATATACACACATATACACACCTGGATATGTGTGTGTATGTATATATACATACACACACATATATAAACACATATACATATATATACGTGTGTGTGTGTGTATTTGTTTATTCCAGAAGGCTATTTCCTTAAAACTGAAGGTGGAGATTACCAAACTCAGTTTGATAAACAAAGCCCCCATGCAGTTCACGAGCCAAGTGAGAGAAGGCAGGTGCCAGTCCCAGCATGCGTGTGTGTATTTTGGAATTCACAGGATAAATACTGTGGTATGGGAACTGTCAGGTCTGATTAATCCTTTCCACTCACGGTGCGTGTGCCTTGCTTGGTAGGCATTATGCTTGCTGCTTGGGTTCCTCACAAGGCAACCATTAGCATGGGCTTCCAAGCAGCTCCCCCACTGTGCACTTCTCCTCCCTGTCACATGCTCGGCTGTCATCTTTGCTAAAGGATTTTTCAGTTTGGAAAATAATTTGCAATAAGGATCAACTTGGAAAGGATGGAGAACAATTTCCTTTGAATGCCCAGGGCAGTGGGAGCTGGTTCTTAGGACACAGAAAGTCCATATGAGAATCCCTGGAACAAAAGGGTGTCATGGTTTCTGTATGTGGGGATGTCTTTAGCCCGTTAAACTCTTAGATTCCCAGGAAGTCTTCCACCCCCAAACGTTAAACAGTTAAGGGTATAGCGTAGCATCACTTCTATGTGAGGAGGTTGTAAAATATGACATGTTTACAGAATGCTCTGGAATACTAGATGATTATTAAACACAATGAGCAATCTAATTCCACAACATGAGGATGTCGAATAACATAGGTAGTGTCTGAACTCATCTTTAAAAAGGAAAGGAAGCACCAAGGGAGGCAGATCACTTGAGGACGGAAGTTCAAGACCAGCCTGGCCAATATGGCGAAACCCCATCTCTACTAAAAATACAAAAAAATTAGCTGAGTGTGGTGCCATATGCCTGGAATCCCAGCTACCTGGGAGGCTGAGGGAGGAGAATCACTTGAATCTGGGAGGCAAAGGTTGCAGTGAGCCGAGACCCCACCACTGCACTCCAGCCTTGGCAACAGAGTGTGACTCAGTCTCAAAAAAACACAAACAAACAAAACAGAAGATAAGTAGGTTTATGTACCTCAAAAATAGGGGAGTTCATACACCAGTTACGAACCAGAGTTTTTCTTTTGCAAATGAGTTTAGGAGAAACTTTCCTTTTCTATGTTGTAAGTTTCTTTATTGTTTGTAGATTTTATAATGAACAGGTAATGTTTTTGAAATTCACAAAAGATATTGAATGTTCCATGTAAGATAATATTTTCTACAGATTGTATCATTCAGATCCAGTTTCTTGTAAGTAATGAAATTCTGATGCATTTCAAGCCACCTGCTGCAAGTATGGATGTCTGAAACAGACAATAATAAACTAAAGATACAACAAATTCCTTCTGAGTCTTGTGTTGGATGGACTTCCTGCCCTCCAACCATCTTCAAATATCATGCCAGGTATCAAGAATTTACATCCCTGATGACTTTTTTTTAATAAATAATATTGGTATCTACATAGAAAGAAGATGGTATGTATGTATGTATTTATTTATTTTTGAAGCACAGTCCTGCTCCGTTGCCTAGACTGGCAATCTTGGTTCAGTGAACCCTCTGCCTCTTGGGCTCAAGCGATTTCCCTGC
>CAUYQU010055074.1:0-52468 GCA_963574635.1 Cheracebus regulus
CCATCCTGGCTACGGTGAAACCCCATCACTACTCAAATATAAAATAGCCAGGTGTGGCGGCGTGTGCCTGTAGTTCCAGCTAATCAGGAGGCTCAGGCAGGGGAATCACTTGAATCCGGGAGATGGAGGTTGCAGTGAGCCAAGATCATGCCTCTGCACTCAGGCCTGGTGAAGGAGCAAGACTCTGTCTCAAAAAACAAAACAAAAAAAAAAAAAAGGAAAAAATTTATTGTTGGTGCTGAAATATGAAAAGTTATTTAAAATAAATAAATAAAACAAAATAAAATAAAATAAAAATAAGTTCTTTAAGCAGAAGTAACATGATCCCAGGTGGAACCATGGAAGTGCAGGATGGGAGGTACAGCAATAAAACATGTAAATCTAAAGAATTATTATTGATAGTATAAAATTATAATATCTAATGGGTTTTAAATATATGTAAAATATTATTTAAAAAAGTAGCAGAAAAATCAGAGGATAAATGGAGCTAGAGTTCTTAGGAAAGTGGTAATATATAGGGATAATGAGAAAAACTGTCAGAAGAATAAATGGAAAATCTATCAAAGAAGTTGAATTTGAAAATGAAACTTTCAGGGAGAACTCCTGGGTATGATGGATTCACAAATGAATTCTTGCAAATACTTAAACTGTAAGATATTGGCATTAAACTAGATAAATAGATCAGTGGGAGAGTTCAGAAACTCTGCCCACACATGTGTAGACACAAATTATATCAAAGGTGCTACTGCCTGACAGAGGAAAAGTATAATTCTTCTGTATATAGTGTGTGATCAATTGGATATCTTTGTGAAAAATATGGATATTAACTTCTGCCTCATACCATACACATAAGCCTAATCTAAGTGAATTGTAGATTTAAATGTAGAAGGTGAAATGGTTAAGCATCTAGAAATAAACAGCTGTATATCTTCATGGACACAAATGTACAAGCAGGACATGAAAAGTACTAACTCTAAAGGGAAGAACTTGCATGATACTAGTATAAAAGTACACACATAGACTAATGGAATGGAATAGAGAACCCAGAAATAAACCCAAAAATGTACAGCCAACTGATCTTTGACAAAACATCCAAAAACATAAATTGAGGAGTGAACATCCTATTTAATAAATGGAACTAGCAAAATTGGCAAGCCACATGTAGAAGAGTGAAACTGTATCCCTGTCTCTCACCTTATACAAAAATCAACTCCAGATGGATCAAATACTTAAATATAACACCTGAAACTATAAAAATTCTGAAAGACAAAGTTGGAAAAACTATTCTAGACATCAGCCTAGGCAAAGAACTCATGACTAAGACCCCCAAAGCAAATGTAACTAAAAATAAAAATAAATAAATGGGAACTAATTAATCTAAGAAAGCTGTTTCACAGCAAAAGAAATAATCGTCAGAGTAACCAGACAACCCACAGAATGGGAGAAAATATTTGCAAACTATACATCCAACAAAGGACTAATATCCAGACTCAAATTAGCAAGAAATACACAATCCCATTAAAAAGTGGGCAAAGGACAGGAATCGATGTTTCTTTAGAGAAGATATATAAATGGTGAACAAACATATGAAAAAATACTCAATATCACTAATCATCAGAGAAATGCAAATTAAAACTAAAATGAGATACTGCCTTACTCCTGCAAGAATGGCCATCATTAAAAAGTCAAAAAACTGCAGGGCATGGTGGCTCATGCCTGTAATTCCAGCACTTTGGGAGGCCCAGGTGGGTGGATCATGAGGTCAGAATTTCAAGACCAACCTGGCCAACATGGTGAAACCCTGTCTCTACTAAATATACAAAAATTAGCTGAGCGTGGTGGCACGCGTCTGTAGTACCAGCTACTCGGGAGGCTGAGGCAGGGGAATTTCTTGAACTCAGGAGGCAGAGATTGTGGTTGGGGTGAGATCATGCCACTGCACTCTAGCCTCTGTCTCAAAAACAAAAACAAAAACAAGTCAAAAAACAGTAGTCGGTGGTGTGAATGTGGGGAAAAGGAAACACTTATACACTGCTGGTGGGAATGTAAAGTAGTACAACTTCTACATAAAACAGGATGGAGATTCCTTAAAGTGCTAAAAGAAGACCTACCATTCAACCTAGCAATCCCACTACTGGGTATCTAAAAAAAGTAACTGTATGAAAAAGACACTTGCATGCATATGTTTATAGCAGCACAATTCACAATTGCAAAGATGTGGAACCAGCCTAAGTGCCCAGTGACTAATGTGTGGATACAGAAAATGTGGTATATAAAGACCGTGGAATACTACTCAGCCATGAAAAGGAATGAAATAGTGTCTTTTGCAGCAGCTTGAATGGAGCTGGAGGCCATTATTCTAAGTGAGGTAACACAGGAGTGGAAAACCAAAAACTGTATGTTCTCACTCATAAGTGAGAGCTAAGCTATGAGTACACACAGCCTAGAGAATGATATAATGGACTTGAGGGACTCAGAAGGAGGAGGGTGGGAGGGAAGCTAGGGGTAAAAAACTGCACATAAGGTACAGTGTACACTAATGCATGGGTGCCCTGTAATCTCAAAATTCACCACTACAGAATTCATCCATGTGTCAAAAAACCACTTGTGCCCAAAAGCTATTTAAATAAATTAATTTAAGATATCAATATAAATATATATAGAAAAGGAAGAACTGAAAATTACATTATAATTAAGCACATTAAAGAATACCACCAACAGAGTAAGAAGTAAGTTCCAGAGTAACAGAAGATATTTATAATATATATAAGCTACAGCAACCTGTGACCCAATATATAGAAAGAACTCTTATAAAACAATTAGAGAAAAAAATCAGTGTTTTTTCTTTAAATTAACAAGGGACTTAGTCAGGTATATCCCCAAGTAAGTATGTCCAAATGGCCAGTGAACATAGGCAAAGATGTTCACCTATGGTAGTCATGAAGTAAATGTAAATTAAAACACCTTGTAATACCACTACATACTCATTAGCATAGTTACATCAAAATCAAGTGCTGGAGAAGATGAGAAGCTACTGAAATGCTCATACAGTAGGACTTGTACAAAGACTTTGTGAAAATTGGTATAAGCATTATGGAAAATTTTCTTACATCTACTGAAGCTGATCATAAGCATCCCCTGTGGTTCTACTCCTAAAAATATGCCAAAAACCTGATGTGCTGATACATAAGCACATCTTTTTATGTATGCAAATATGTTTGTAAACAAATTAAAAATAATCCCAATCTAAATGGCCATGAGCAATAGGATAAATGATGTCATATTTGCAAAATTGAATGTTATATAACAATAAAAATGAACTATGTACAACAACATAGATAAATGTGACAAACAATATTGAATAAAATAAGCCAGACACAGAAGAGTGCCTATTATAGACTATAAAGTTTAAAACAGGCTAAATTAATCTACAGTGTTAGAAGTCAGTTATCTCTGAAGAAGAATGAGGTGATTGAGGGTGAGAGAGGGGCTTCTGGGGTTCTGATGCTGTTTTATTTCTTGGGGTAAATGGTGGGTACAGCAGGATGATCATTCTGAAAATTACTTGAGCTACTGGCTTCTGAGTTTTGTACTTTTCCAAATGTGTATTTTAACTTAATACAAAGGTTTTTTTTAAAAAAAAATCATGTCAGCCAAGAACAGGGAACAAAATGTTTAGCTTGGAGAAGGTTGGAAGGGATTGGTATTTGAAAATTGGCCATGATTTTGCCAGACACTGGAGATAAGCAAAGAATATTCCATTAAAAGGAATAGCCTAAGCAAATATACAGAAGTGGAGACACTTCTGCCGTTTTTATCAAACAAGTATTTGAGTGTGTCTAGAATATGGGGCATATATGGAGAAAAGGGCAGGAAATGAGGCTGAAGATCGAAGTTGGATCCTGTTTGTAAAGTTTCATAGGTTACAAAACATAATGAGATACCAATTAATACTAGTCAGAATGGCTGTTATAAAAAAGTGAAAAAATACTAGATGCTGGTGAGGTAGTGGAGAAAAAGGAACACTTATACACTGTTGTTGGGAGTGTAAATTAGTTCAGCCATTGTGGAAGACAGTGTGGCAATTCCTCAGAGACCTAAAGACAGAAATACCATTAGATCCAGCAATGCTATTACTGGGTATATACCCAAAGGAATATAAAGCCTTCTATTATAAAGACACATGCATGTGTATGTTCATTACAACATTATTTATAATAACAAAGACATGGATTCAACCTAAATGCCCATCACTGATAGACTGGATAAGGAAAATGTGGTATATATATACCATGGAATACTATGCAGCCACAAAAAGAATGAGATCATGTCTTTTGCAGAGACATGGTTGGAGCAGGATGTCATTATGCTTAGCAAACTAACACAGAAACAGAAAACCAAATACTGCAAATTCTCTTTTATAAGTGGGAGCTAAATGCTGTGAATACATGGGCACATAGAAGGAAACAATACACACTGGAGCCTCTAGGAAGACAGAGGGTGGGAAGAAGGAGAGGATCATCAAAAATAACTAATGAGTATTCAACTTAATACTTGGGTGATGAAATCTGTACAACAAGCCCCCATGATACAAGTTTACCTGTGTGACAAACCTGCACTTTTACCCCTGAACTTAAATAAGGAAAATAAATACTTACTCTATTACTGAAATAATAATTATTGTAACCCTTAAAAAATAATAGATGAAAAGTTCTTGAGCAGAAATTGTGATTAGGAATTTTGGATTGGCTTCATTTGAAATACTAACAGAAAGACTGGTTTTGCCAGTGGAATCTGAGTTTGGAATTTGACTTCTCTTTTTCCTGCTATTCCCTTTCTCAGCTTGTACATGAATGTAGTCTTCTATCTCATTTAAATTTGTTCTTTGACTTATAGCAAGTGAAAGTGGAGTGGTTTGATTTTATCAATTTGAACAAACAACTCAGTTTTTGTAGTTTGTGCCTGTTGCTGTCCCTCTCCTTTTTAGACGTCATTAAGTGACTTTCCTAGACTTAAGAGTACCCTGAAGACCTCATTACCCTGGTTTCTGCCCGAGATGTCTGGTCTACCTTCTGAAGCAGCATGTCTACAATCTGAGAAAATGAACCCTAAATTCATATGCTGGTATTTTCAGTGGGCTATGGATTGGCAAGAAGAGACCATAAACACACACTTTATTTAATTTCTAAGTTAATTACTCAGGGATAAAAGTATTATCAGAAACATGGTAGCTACACAGGAAAGAAACAGATGTAGTATTCATTAAAACAGCTTCACTTGGCACCCAGAGTCCTTCATAGCAGCAAGCATCTGATAGAGACACTGTACATCTGGGGGTTGATTCCTTCCAAATCATTCTGGAAAGCTCAGTTCTTTCTATGACACTGTCTTACGTGCCTTGGGCTTATAAGATGTGTCTTATGTCACGTTCTAAAATAATTGACACTGATAATCGATGCTTGCCCATTTAAAAGATTGTTTTGAACACTGGAATCTGTTGGTTCTTGAAGCAAATGTAGCATAGCAATGCTGCATCTTCTGGAGGGGAGTCAGAATCCACGTGCAGATGTTCTGTACAAATGGCTTTGCTTCCAGATTTGCAAAATGTTCTCGAACGTCCTTATCCCTATAGGCACAAGTACCATAAGAGAAAAAATAGAAATCAGCAAGAATCAGAATTGGGATTTGCTTGAATCTTCACAGCAAGACTCTCCCCATATTTTCAGTTTTCAAAATCAGTAAAATACTTCAAGTCAGTGGTTTGTAAATTGTTCTGTGGAGATATCAGGTTCTTTGATAATGCCAGAAGAGGAAAGAGAAGTGTTTTTCATTCTTTAGGACCTCAGTCATTTCTGGATAATGAATTTTCAGAGGGGAATGGACTTGGCTTATCTTATAAATTGTTTGAGCCTAAAGGAAAGTGACTACACCTCCCAAAGCAGATGACTAATTTTCAGAAAATGTGTTTTTGGAAAAGGGGGTCTCCTGTTGAATTTCCCGTTCCCACTCCATGCATGTTCTCTTATCAGTGAAGGAGACGAGAAACCACTCTGGGGGAAAAGACATGTAAAAAATCAAGGAAGCTCTTTTCCTCATTGCATGAGTGATAGTCTTTTGATGGTTCATTCCAGTGCTGAAAATTGGGTTGGATTTGCCAAAACCAATCTGAAACTGGTTTTCTGTGCCTGTGGATTCTGTTCCTACAGTCTTTCTGTCCATTCACTGTTCTGTTTAGTTTTCTGTTTAGTTCATGGTGGGCGTAAGCCTGCCAGCATCTCAGAGTATCAGCAGTGGGATGTTTGGTGCAGGGAGACATGAGCACCCACTGCTGATACTTTTTTTTGAGGAAATAAAAACCCCAAGGAACCAAATATGACACCTTGACAGTCATTGGGTTTTTTGAGCCTGGACCTTGTTAAGGCAGCTGCCTATACCCTTGTGGAATCATTTCAGCTATAGGCTAGTCCTCAGTGCTACAGCCTCGGAGCTTCGATTTTAGCTAATAATAATGGTCAACATTAAGTGACTGTCATATGCTAAGCAGTGTCCTCAGTGCTTGCTTGTAGGAACTGATTCAGTCTTCACAGTAGCTCGGAGATAGATACTGCACTGTCACTGGGGATGGGATAGGGGTTGAGTGGGTGGTGCTGGTGTGGGAAAAGAATCTAAAGCACAAAGATAGCTTTCCCAAGGTCATGCTGCTGATTTGCGTTTGGAACTGGGATTAAAATCCACCTTCTCATGGGTTCCAAGCCCATGATCATAGTCATTGTGTTCCACTTCCTCACTAGCTATTCATCAAGTATGATCAGAAAGCGAGGAATTATTTTTCAGACTAACAAAAATTTACTAGTGACTTAGTAAGGTATCAGAATACCACAGTAGAAAATCATCCCTGAGCTTTGCTGTCTAGTACAGTAGCCACAAGCCACATCTGGCTGCTGAGCACTTGAAATGTGCCTGGTCTGAATTAAGGTGTGTTATAAGTTTAAAATCACACTATATATTGAAGAACTTCCTACCAAAAAAGGGAAAAATCTTGCAAAAAATTTATTATGTTGATTACATGTTGAAATGATGAAATTTTGGCTATATTAGGTTAAGTAAAATGTATTATTAAAATAACATTATTAGCTTCTTTTTACTTTTAAAAAATGTAGTCACTAGAAAATTTATAATTACATGTGTAACTTACTTTATATTGCTATTGGGCAATGCTATTCTAGAGAATTAAAAATGCACACATTATCCAGAGTAGCCATTTCCTCATACCTGTGACACCCAGTCATTTACCTGGATTAGCCTGTGGTCAGTTTGAGGCAGTTTGTCTAACGTTTGAGTTACAAAATCAGAGCAAGAGGTACTGTTGCATTTTAGAGGTACTTTATTTAGCTTGTTGAAAAACATACTGAACCATCCATTCTACTACAGAATGCCTCAGCTTCACAAAGCAGAACATAGAAGAGTAGACTAGTGAAAATAGGTAAATACAGATAAATAGGTTTTGACGTTGATTGAGATTCAGGTAAGTGGAGCAAGATTCCGCAGATGGCACTGTATCAGTGACAGTGAGTATATTCTAAGAGAGGAGAGGATCTTTATGTGTGGTAAAGGCAGCTGGGGACCAAGTTGTTGAGAATTTTGTATGTCAGGAAAAGGAATGCTTTTGGAGTGACAAAAGTTTACTTTCCAAAGAGTTCTTTTAGAGTTATTTATTGGTCAACAGAATATTTTGTCATGATTGACTTACTTCATAATTTATGATATAGTCAAATTTCCAAATTTTGTATTTATTTTATATTAGTTACATCTTAGACTGATGATTCCCTGGTTGAATCTTACACCAGCAGTATTTATGTCAACAGTTTTTAAGGATGGTTTACTTCTTAGTTAACTCTAAACGATGGATAATGCCGTTTACTGAATAGTCTTGCTTTTCTACTTGGGGATCGTATTATCTTCTTGAGTCTTTGTCCCTTAGGCTTTGATAATGGACTACATCTTATTTGGGGGCCTCTCTTCTCTGGCTGTATTAACGATACTTATCTTGGAGTTGAAAGACCTTGGAAGGAAGCCAGGTCTAACAGTCAGGGTCTATGGATCTTTGGCAAGTATCACAGGCAGGCCCTAGATGTGTGGTGTAACAGAGGCCTCTAACGAGGGGGCACAATAGAGCCAGCTTATGTGGAGATTACATTCTGAAATTGGCACATGAGATTCAAAAATGCTTATAATCAAATTTGGCCTGGATAAGTCTTTTAGACCACTGGTAAATTAGAATCCTTGAAAGCTCCAAAGCCAGAAGTTAGCATTATTTATTTTGCTTTGAATTTCTTCTGAGATATCCCTTTACAGGAGACATGGAAGTCAGGTCTACTTGGAATGAGGAAAAGGGTTTTGTGGTAAATAGAAAATTCTCAGGCCAGGCACAATGGCTCACACCTGTAATCCTAGCATTTTGGGAGGCCAAGGCAGGAGGATCACTCAAGGCCAGAAGTTCAAGACCAGCTGGGCAACATAGTGAGTCCCCGTTTCTACAAAATAATAGAAAATAAAATTATCTGGGCAGAGTGGAGCACACCTATAGTCCCAGCTATACTGAGGCATGAGGATCCATTGAGCCCAGGAATTCCAGGCTGCAGTGAGTCAAGATTGCATCACTACACTTCAGCTTGGGAGACAGAGCAAGACTTTGTCCCCAAAACAACAACAAAATATCCTACTCCCTCCAAGTTTTCCCCCAAGAGCATTGAAAGCTGAATTTGTGACATTATAAATAACATGCAACTTCATTGTGCTGCTTATTTTGCCAAAAGTTAATTGACTTTTATTATGCTTTACATATTTTGGGCTTGTTATTTGTACCTAATGTATGAAGGCAAAGGTGAAAGGCAGCTAGAACGAACCTTTTTAAATTGAAGAGCTTTAACTCTGGTTAGGGAAATTGCCAAGTAAACAAGGGTTATAATGCAAATTGAGAAGTACTTTAACAAGGCATTTCCTCAGTGCTTTAGGACCACAGAGGAGGAGCCACTACAGTGATCTGGACATGAGTATAGGCTGTAGTATGACACCCTAGCCTACGCCTCCATCATTTCTCATTCCATTGCTGCAGCAACTTTCTAAATGTTTTCCCTGTTTCTGTTTTTGCCCCTGGATCTCCCTCTTTCCCAAGTCTATAGCTCCCTAGCAGCTGCAGTATTCCTCTTAAAACATAAGAGGCACATACACCCCTATCTGCTCAAAACCCTCTGGTGACTTTCCATCTTGCTCAGAATCAGAGCTCAAGTTCTAAAAGTCCTGTAAGACCTTGTAGGACCTGGGCCTTGCTGCCTCTCTATCCTCATCTCCACTGTGAGCCTCCTCGTTCCCCCGATCCAGCCACACCAAACTCCTTGATGTTCTTTGAACATGCTATTCACGTGACAACTCAAGACTTTTGCCCTTACTATCATCTGCCTGCTTGAAATTCCCTTTACTCAAATGTCTACATGCTTGTTCTCCCATGTTTCCAAGGCCGTGAAGAAATGTCACTTTTTTTTTTTTGAGACAGAGTTTTGCTCTTGTTGTCCAAGCTATAGTACAATGGCGCAGTCTTGGCTCACTGCAAACTCTGCCTGCTGGGTTCAAGTGATTCTCCTGCCTCAGTCTCCCAAGTAGCTGGGATTATAGACACGCACGACCATGCCCAGCTAATTTTTTTTTTTTTTGTATTTAGTAAAGACAGGGTTTCACCATATTAGTCAGGCTGGTCTCGAACTCCTGACCTCAAGTGATCCACCTTCCTTGGCCTCCCAAAGTGCTGGGATTGCAGGTGTGAGCCACTGTGCCCAGCCTTATCACTGTTTTATGGGCCTTTCCTGACTGCCCTGTACAAATAAAAACAGAATAAGCCCCCACCCTGACCCAGCACTCCTTCCATTTAGCTTGCCCATCACCATCCAACATGCCATAAATACACTTCATTTGCCCCATCCCCTTAGATTTTAAAGTTCATGAAAGTAAAACTTTATGTGTTTTGTCTACTTTGGAACAGTTCCTGGCACTTAGTATTTTAATTCAATAAATGTTTGTTGAATGAATAACTTACTTTTCTCTCTGGCATGGCTTCCTCATTTATTTGCCTAATGAGTGGATAGATAAATGAATGATGACTATATTCTCTTGGCGCTAGCAGAATCTGTTATTTCCCAATGTACCATTTCTCTGGAATAACTTTACAGTTCTTTATTGGAACAAAAGACTTTATTAGGACTTGTCAGGAGCTCTTGGATTCTGCCAAGACAGCATCTCACTCACAGAGGGAAATTGCCATTAATTGTCTGCTTTGATGGTGGAGCACAACATTGGAAAAGAAGATGCCTCCTGGAAAGCAGAGTTTGCCGTTGGTGAGAGAGAATAAGAGTGAATTGGGTTGGCCACAGTCTCCCTCGTATTGAGAAATCCAGTTGCTAATACCTAGCTAGCATACAGATTAGTAATGTGTGGGTGTCTGCGTGTGTGTGCATGCTTCTGTGTTTATATGTTACCAGAGTATGTATGTATCTTTGTATATATAAGTAAAAATATATATGATGTAAAAAATCAAAATCTAATAACTCAAAAATCCAAAAACTTGAACACCCCCAAGGGAACACTCTGAAGTCTCAGCAGAACTCTTGATGCTTGGGGAAGTAGAAATATAGGGAAGGTTTGCATAATTCCCTGTGTTCACTTCTAGCTCACTGAATATGACTTTCTGCCGAGCCTAGGCATTCAGCAATGAATAACAACAATAATAATAACATCAGGGGTCCCTGCTTTCACAGAGCTTGCATTCTAGTAAGTGGAGAAACAAGCAAGCAAGTAAATCTAAGTTATATATGGTGATATAAATGCTTTGAGAAGAGGAAACAAAATAAAGCATGATGAGGGAGTAGGAGATGATGGAGTGTGTTTTAGAAAGGGGAGTTGATAGGGATCTGGGATTTGCTTGACAACAAGTTGAAGGACCAGCAGATGCAGAGACCTGAGATTCACGTGCTTGTTGAATTCAAGGGACATGAAAAAGAACAAATTAAGGAAGGTCAAGTTACGTAAAGCCTTTAAGCCATGGTAAGACCTTTGGATTTTATTCTCGTTACAATGAAAAGCCATCAGGCACTATGTAGCAAGCGAGTGACTGGTCTGAATTAGGAAACCTCCCCCCACCCCTCCCCGGCTGTTCTATGAAGCATGGAGCATGGTGTGCACTAGCAGAGACAGAAGATATGTAGATGGCTGTTGCTGCCACCCAGGGAAGTAAACATAGCCATGTGGGTTAGAGTAGCAGTGATGGGAATGGTAAGTAAGATGACTGTGGGATATATTTTGGAGGTAGAGTCAACAGGATTTATTGAGGAATTGTATATTGGGTATGCCAGGTGAGTAATGGAGGATATCTTTATTAGTCAAGTTAAGCTAGGCTGTGTTGTGGCAACATACTATGCCAAAATCTCAGAGGCTTAATACAAAAGAGCTTTATTTTTCAGTAATTTTTATATCCCTGTGTTTTGGCTGGTGGTTTTGCTTTATTTATTATTGTTCTTACTCTAGGACATGAGATGGCAGGGTAGCCACTAACTGGAACATTGCCAGTTGACATTGAAAAGGGATAAATACAATTTAAAGGGTTTCACACTGGGAATGATTAAACGTTTGGCCTAGATGTGACACATAACACTTCTGCTCCAACTGACTGGCCAGGAGTAATCACATGGCTCCCTCCTGCACAAGGGGCCAGTAAATACAAACCTGTCTTGTGCCAGGAGACAAAGGATTAGAACCTACTCAGAAAGCAGTGCCAATGACTCTTTAGTATCTTCCAGGTTTGAAAAACTGTTAATGGCATTATCCAAGTGGGGATATTTGAAACGAATGAGCTTGGGGGAAGTAAAATCCGTATTCCTTTCTTTTAGCCTTGTTTAGTTTAAAAGCCTATTGAGTGGAAATGTCAAGAAGACACTTGGAGATACGATTCTTAAGATCAGAAAAAATCTAGAAGTAGAGAAATAAATTTGAGCATCAGCAACAAGCATATGACACTTAAAGTATTGGGACTTACAAGGTACCATTGACAGCCCTCAAGTTCTGTCTTTGGATTCCTATAGAGAAGGAATTCCTGTAGAGAAGGAATCCAAAGACAGAACATGAGGGCTTTTAACAGGTAGAGGTTTTACAGAGGGAAAACCAACAAAGGAAATAACAAGACAGAGGTTTGAAAGGCAGACAGAAACGCAAGATAGTATTGGTTCTTAAAAGGCCTCAAGAAGTAAGTATTGTGAGAAAAAGAGAGGGCTGAGAAGTCAAGGAAAATGAGAATTATTAATTATTGGCTCTGGCAAGCTGTCGACCATCACATTACTGGTGTGGTACAAAGAAGAGGGTAATTTAAAGGTGGCTGAGAAGCAAATGGTGAGTGTGGAATGGATGAAAATTGGCATAGACAACTTTTGGAAGAGTTTTTCTTTAATCAGAGCAGTAAAGTGGGGTCAGTAGTAAAAAGGGACATGGTGTCAAGAAGATAGAGTGGTCAGGAAAGGGAGCAAGTGTGTGGGCAAGATGATGGTTTTGTCTTTTGAAATATATTGACCTGATAAAAAGGTATTCAAATGAAAAGTACTCAGATATTAGTTGGAGATATAAGTCAGACACAGAGAAAAACCAGTGCTGGCATAAACACGGAGGAGCCCTCTGCATAGAGAAAAGAGTTAGAACTGGAAATATAGATGAGCTCGGAAAGAGAAAGTATAGAGAAAAAAGAGTGGGGAGATGAAGGCTGAGCCCTAGGGAACACTCACATTAATAAAATCAGGAGAAAAAAGTAGATTATGTCTTAGAAATTAAGGAAAGAAAGTTTCAGTATTTTTGCAAGAGGTTTTTCTTCCATTTCTGTGTTCTTGGATATATGTAGTCCATATTCTGTACTCTCTGGCCAAATTGGAAGGGGACTGTTCTGTAGTTAATTAAATATATAATCTAAGAACTATGGAATAAAGGTAGGATTAAAGGTTTTTTAAATCTCAAATCAGTGGGTTGATGCTCTTTGCTTTTCTATTCTTTTCGTTACTGTTTTCTCTCATTATTTTGAAATTTCTCTAAAAACTACTTAAAGATACAGTTAGTGCCATAGTCATCATTGTATTTTTCTTCCTTTTTACCTCCTCCTCCTCCTCCATCACCATCTTCATTAATGATTATCATTAGCAAAATAATCATCACCATCAGACTTCATTAAATTAATTATTTTGGTATTTTAATAATTCAGTTAGAGCTATTTTTTCATAATTTGGTTAGAACTTCTGAGGGGCATTCATTTTAGTATAATAGAACATTTTTATAGCACTTCTGGTTATTCGAGTATTTATTAAATGCTTACTTCAAACATGGGCATAGTTTCTGCCCTCAGTCCTTTTCAGTTAAATTTCCTAGGAAAGTTACAAGAGTATGAGGATGAAAAAGAAGTGCTCAGAGGGAATACAAGAGATTAAGACCACAAATATATGGTGTCACTAGAATAATTTGGCAGAAGTTTTTTTCTATTTAAGTTAGTTGGCTATAAGAAACATACGTAGATAAGTAGTATAGGAATATAGGTGCAGAAAAAAATGTGACTCAGTATCTTTCTTTCTTCTTCTTCTTCTTCTTCTTCTTTTTTTTTTTTTTTTAGATGGAGCTTCTCTCTTGTTGCCCAGGCTGGAGTGCAATGGTGTGATCTCGGTCACTGCTACTCTGCCTCCGGGGTTCAAGTGATTCTCCTGCCTCAGCTTCCTGAGTAGCTGGAATTACTACTACAGGCATGTGCCATCATGCCCAGTTAATTTTGTATTTTTAGTAGAGATGGGGTTTCTCCATGTTGATGAGGCTGATCTTGAACTCCTGACCTCAGCTGATCAACCTGTCTCAGCCTCCCAAAGGACTCAGTATCTTAATATCAAATGAAAATGGGCTTCTTCTTTCTTCTAGCCTGGAGCAATGTGGTGTTATTGTCACCCCTTCTCTGGAGTATAATTTAGCTTAATTCTGGTGATCTGCTGGGTAGCTTGGTCTCTCTCTCTCTCTCTTTCTCTCTCTCTCTTAACTTCTCTCCCCTCTCCCCTTTCCTCTTTCTCTCTGGCCCTCCTTCTGGTTGTCCATCCTTCTCTCCCTCGTCCCCTACTCCCCACCATTTCTCACTCCTCCAACTCAATTCTTTCTATCAGTGACTTGACATCTACCTAGTTACCCTAGAGACCTCAAAACAATTATTCTTTCCTTAAACATTTCTTCAAGGTCCAGTTGTTCCTAAGGCATGTTGACTTGAATCATGTCCATCTTTGCCATTGCTACCTCCTTATTTCAAACATTCATCGTTTTCTGGGTTACCTTCATAACCTCCTAACTTGTGCCTGCCTCTTGTTTTATTCCACTCCAATGATCCCTCCTATTCGCATGCATCTCCTCCAACCTTCTCACATCTTAGTTATTGTGCTTACGAAAATTATGGATCATAGACTGGGTATAGGATAGCATTGTGAAGAATAGATTGAAGGAGGGAGACACTGAAGTCAGAGTTAGGACTAGTTCGGAAGTTAGATCGTACTTGTCAATGAGAGACTTAATCCAGATTCCATCTCTCTAGGACAGAATAGACCATTTCTATCTACATGGAGTCTCCCTTACATGCTATCCATATTTCTCTTTTAACATCATTGTACACATATGTTTACATGTGTAACACTTCTGATAAATTGTAAACTTCATATATATATATACATAATTGCACTTTAGGTTCTGGGGTACATGTGCAGAACATGAAGCATTGTTGCATAGGTACATACATGACAGTGTGGTTTGTTGCCTCCATCCCCCCATCACCTATATCTGGCATTTCTCCCCATGTTATTCCTCCCCAACCTCCCTACCCCCCACTGTTCCTCTTGTATTTCCTCCCCCAACAGACCCCAGTGTGTGATGCTCCCCTCTCTGTGTCCATGTGTTCTCATTGTTCAACACCTGCAAATGAGTGAGGGAATGCGATGTTTGATTTTCTGTTCTTGTGTCAGTTTGCTGAGAATGATGGTTTCCAGATTCATCTATGTCCCTACAAAGGACACAGACTCATCATTGTTTATGGGTGCATAGTATTCCATGGTTTATATGTGCCACATTTTCCTTGTACAGCTTATCATCAATTGGCATTTGGGTTGGTTCAAGGTCTTTGCTGTTGTAAACAGTGCTGCAATGATCATACATGTGCATGTGTCTTTATAATAGAACAATTTATAATCCTTTGGGTATATATCCAGTAATGGGATTGCTGGGTCAAATGGAAGTTCTATTTCTAGGTCCTTGAGGAATCACCACACTGTCTTCCACAATGGTTGAACTAATTTACACTCCCACCAACATTGTAAAAGTGTTCCTATTTCTCCACATCCTCTCCAGCATCTATTGTCTTCAGATTTTTTAATGATCGTCATTCTAACTGGCATGCGATGGTATCTCAGTGTGATTTTGATTTGCATTTCTCTAAAGACCAATGATGATTAGCATTTTTTCATATGTTTTTTGGCCTCATGTATGTCTTCTTTTGAAGTGCCTGTTCATGTCTTTTGCCCACTTTTGAGTGGGTTTGTTTGTGTTTTGCTTGTAAATCTGTTTCAGTTCTTTGTAGATTCTGGATATTAGCTCTTTGTCAGATGGGTAGATTGCAAAATTTTTTTCCCATTCTGTTGGTTGCTGGTTCACTCTAATGATTGTTTCTTTTGCTGTACAGAAGCTCTGGAGTTTAATTAGATCCCATTTGTCTATCTTGGCTTTTGCTGCCGATGCTTTTGGTGTTTTAGTCATGAAGTCCTTTCCTATGCCTATATCCTGAATGGTTTTGCCTAGGTTTTCTTTTAGGGTTTTTATGGTGTTAGGTCTTATGTTTAAGTTTTTAATCTATCTGGAGTTAATTTTAGTGTAAGGTGTCAGGAAGGGGTCCAGTTTCTGCTTTCTGCATATGGCCAGCTAGTTTTCCCAATGGTATTTATTAAACAGGGAATCCTTTCCCCATTGCTTGTTTTTGTGAGGTTTGTCAAAGATCAGATGGTTGTAGATGTGAGGCATTACCTCCGAGGCCTCTGTTCTGTTCCATTGGTCTATATCTCTGTTTTGGTACCAGTACCATGCTGTTTTGATTACTATAGCCTTGTAGTATAGTTTGAAGTCAGGTAGCATGATGGTTGCAGCTTTGTTCTTTTTGTTTAGAATTGTCTTAGTCATGCAGGCTCTCTTTTGGTTCCATATGAAGTTTAGGTGGTTTTTTCCAGTTCTGTGAAGAAGGTCATAGGTAGCTTGATGGGGATAGCATTGAATCTATAAATTACTTGGAGCAATATGGCCATTTTCACAATATTGATTCTTTCTAACCATAGCATGGAATGTTTTTCCATCTGTTTGTGTCCTCTCTTATTTCCTTGAGCAGTGATTTGTAGTTCTCCCTAAAGAGGTCCTTTACATCCTTTGTTAGTTGTATTCCTAGGTATTTTATTCTCTTTGTAGCAATTGTGAATGGCAATTTGTTCTTGATTTTGCTCTCTTTAAGTCTATTATTGGTGTATAGGAATGCTTGTGATTTCTGCACATTGATTTTATATCTTGAGACTTTGCTGAAATTGCTTATCAGTTTCAGGAGATTCTGGGCTGAGACAATGGGGCTTCTAAGTATACAATCATGTTGTCTGCAAATAGAGACAATTTGACTTCCTCCTTTCCTAATGGAATACCCTTTATTTCTTTTTCTTGCCTGATTGCTCTGGCTAGAACTTCCAATACTATATTGAATAGGAGTTGTGAGAGAGGGCATCCTTGTCTAGTGCCAGATTTCAAAGGGAGTGCTTCTAGTTTTTACCCATTCAGTATGATATTGGCTTTTGGTTTGTCGTAAATAGATTTTATTATTTTGAGATAAATTCCATCGATACCTAGTTTATTGAGAGTTTTTAGCATAGAAGGCTGTTGAATTTTGTCAAAGGCCTTCTCTGCCTCTATTGAGATAATCATGTGGCTTTTTTATTTGGTGCTGTTTATGTGGTGAATTACATTTATAGACTTGCGTATGTTGAACCAGCTTTGCATCCCCGGGATGAAGCCTACTTGATCATGATGGATAAGCTTTTTGATGTGCTGTTGCAATCAGTTTGCCGGTATTTTATTGAAGATTTTTGCATCTACGTTCATCATGGATACTGGCCTGAAGTTTTCTTTTTTAGTTGAGTCTCTGCTAGGTTTTGGTGTCAGGATGATGTTGATCTCATAAAATGATCTGGGAAGGATTCCCTCTTTTTGGATTGTTTGGAATAGTTTCAGAAGGAGTGGTACCAGCTTCTCTGAATATGTCTGGTAAAATTCAGCTGTGAACCTATCTGGACTTGGGCTTTTTTTGGTTGGTAGGCTGTTAATTGCTGCCTCAACTTCAGCTCTTGTTATTGGTCTATTCAGGGTTTTGACTTCTTCCCAGTTTAGGCTTGGAAGGGTGCGAGTGTCCAGGAATTTATCCATTTCTTCCAGGTTTACTAGTTTATGTGCGTAGAGTTGTTTGTAATAATCTCTGATGATGGTTTGTAAATTTCTGTGGAATCTGTAGTGATATCTCCTTTGTCATTTTTTATTGCATCTATTTGATAATTCTCTCTTTTCTTTTTTATTAATTTGGCTAGTGGTCTATTTTGTTGATCTTTTCAAAAAACCAGCTCCTGGATTTATTGATTTTTTGAAGGTTTTTTTGTGTCTCTATCTCCTTCAGTTCTGCTCTGATCTTAGTTATTTCTTGTCTTCTGCTAGCTTTTGAGTTTTTTTGATCTTGCTCCTCTAGCTCTTTCAATTTTGATGATAGGGTGCCGATTTTAGATCTTTCTTTGCTTCTCATGTGGACATTTATTGCTATAAATTTTCCTCTAGACACTGCTTTAAATGTGTCCAAGGGATTCTGGTACATTGTGTCTTTGCTCTCATTGGTTTTGAAGAACATCTTTATTTCTGCCTTCATTTCATTGTTTATCCGGTCAACATTCAAGAGCCAGCTGCTCAGTTTCCATGAAGTTGTGTGGTTCTGAGTTAGTTTCTTAATCCTGAGTTCTAATTTGATTGCACTGTGGTCTGAGAGATTATTTGTTATGATTTGCATTTGCTGAGGAGTGATTTACTTCCAATTATTTGGTCAGTTTTAGAGTAGGTGTGATGTGGCGCTGAGAAGAATGTATATTCTGTGGATTTGGGGTAGAGAGTTCTGTAGATGTCTATTAGGTTTGTTTGGTCCAGATCTGAGTTCAAGTCCTGGATATCCTTGTTAATTTTCTGTCCTGTTGACTTTAAATTGTAAACTTCTTAAGGTCAGAGACCATGTCTTAACATTCAGTAAACTCTCCATAGTTGTTTGTTGGGTAAATAAATAAAATATGGTCTTAAATAGAACCAGTGTCAGAAGGAATAGAGTGGAGAAAATGAATGTGAAAAGGACTGGATATAGAATTGAATGGACTTAGTAAAACATTAATTCTGGGACAATGAAGAGAGAAGGATCTGATACATCTACACAAATTTGAGCTTGGGTGGCCATTAATAGAAAAAAGGAAGTTGGAAGGAGGAACTGATGAGTTTGCTTTTAGGCAGGTTGATTTTAAGGCTCTGTAGAGAATTTTAATTTTTCATTGGTGAATTGTTCTAGCAGGCAATTCAGATTTGAAGCCTGAAGCTGTGGAGGGAGTTTTGGTCCAGAAGTAAATATGTATTACTGAATGAAATTACCAAGAAACAGCAGTGAAAACAGGAAAGAGAGCCTTCATCAGATGCTTGGGAAACAGGAAAGAGAGCCTTCATCAGATGCTTGGGGAAAGCCTCTTTTTAAGAAATTTGGAAAAGGAGCTGATGACAGAAAATGAGTCTGAAAATGAGAGGCAGAAATGAGTCATCAAATAGTTACTTGGAAAGTGTACAGTCAGGAAACCCAGGAAAAGAGGATGTTGAGGAAGGAGTGATAGAAATGCCAGCTATTGTGCAAATATTGCATACTATGAGAATGGAGGCCTATTTAAATTTAAGTACTAGAACATCAGTAATATGATTTTAGAATTATTTGCTCATGGGTTAAATATGTTTTATCTTAGGAAGCAACTAAGTTAAAAAACGGTATTTAGAATGCTCCAGAGGTTGTAAAAATTCCCTCCTATATCGTCGGTGGTTGAATAAAATTCCTTTATTGTTTTTTCTTGGAACTGTACCTGCTAGCCAAACAGTCAAGTTTAATCCTATGATAGAAGCCAAAGAAATAAAAGCTAAGTATCTCAATTTATCCTGTTGTCACTTTCAGCTTTCTCTGCTCATTATTAGATACCAAGATAAGCAATAGACTTAGGTTTTTTGATAGAATTCAGGTGGATGCCTTGATTCTCTTTGACCTAGATCTAGGGACACTCTAGTCAGATTCTCAACTTTTTTTTTCTTTTTTGCACATTCATGGTTTGAATAAGAGCAAGAGAACCCTGGATAGATACTCACAATCTTTCAGATATAATAGGCCGTGTTAGTATTTTCTTCAAGGCAGCCTGTGATTAGGCCAGAGGAGGATGCCATTATTCACCTCAAAAAAAACCAAAACAAAACAAAAATAAAGAAAGAAAGCACGTGACACAGTTCTCAGCACTTAGTATCTATCCTTCACTGTGAGTCTTAGATGGAAAACTGGATGCCTCAATAGACCTGGCCAGACAGCATTTCCACAGTCTTCAACAGGTCAGCAAGCTTCATCAGCTATACCTCTGATGTTTTTTCCTAGGCAGTTCCTCTCCTTTTTCATCATTACTGCTACTGTGGTAGGCCTGGGCACTACCTCCTCTTATTTGGATTTTTTGTTAATACTTTATACACAGTTGCCATGTAGTTCTCAGAAAACTTTTTTTTCTGCTGCTTAAATACCTGCTCTAGATACTTGGTCTTCAGCTTTGAACTTAAGACTGTGATTTGGTATGAGCCAGTTTTATCAATTTAATCATCAATTTTTTGTTTTCTTCGTGCATTTCTACCCCCAAACACACATATCATTCCCAAGCCAATAATCATTCCTTCCAAAGTATTTTATACTTTTGGTCTTATATATGCCATGTTGTGGTAGATTTTCAAGTTGATTTTCTGGTGCGTGTGTGCGTGTGTGTGTGTGTGTGTGTGTGTGTGTGTGTGTGTGTGTGTGTGTGTGTGTTCTGTTGCTTTGTTTTAGTTCATTTCCTATATGGCCGCCAGATAAATCTTTTATATAATACCAACCTAACCTCATCACTCTTCTGAACCAGAGCGACTCCCTAGTGCCTTTAGGACCAAGTTAAAAGTTCTACATCAGCTGGGTGCAGGAGGTCTTCTGGGGCACTGTTCAGCCTCACCTCCACTGTCACTCCCACTGTACTCATGCAATTTAGCCATATTGATTACTCTTGAGACTATAAATATGCCAGGATTTCTCACCCTGGTTTCTCGCCATTCATGCTATTTCTCTCGCCTTCCTCTTTCACCTGGCTAATGCCACTCATTTTCAGGTCTCACCTTAGTACTCCATCCTTCTTTGAAAGACATTTTCTGATTGCCTCTTCCCCCTACCCACAGCTTGAATTAAGAGCTCATCCCTGATTTCATGGTAATTTGGAAATATCTTTTTAGAAACCTCTATCATGCAAATTACTCATTTTGAATTTCTGTTTCCTCTTCTAAAAGGAGGCTTACTTGCAGTATTTTTTTTGAATCTTTGTATTTCCACAGAGCATGACACTGAATAAATATATGAGTGTGTGAAAAACTGAATAAATGTGTATATGTCTGTTTCTTTTAATAGAGTAAGTTATTTTAGGGAAGGGCCAGTGACTCTTTTATGCTTGTATGCTCCACATTTCCTGTCATGGTTCTTTGTGTATAATAGTTGCTCAATAAATAGTGACTGAATAATGATATACATATCTATCTTCCCCAGATCATTCTAAGTTCTTCAGCAAAAAGATTGTGTCGTAAGAATTAGATAGTCTCTAGCACAATGAATTACAAATACTTCATACTCTGTTTGATCGCATGTTTAATTTTTGCTTTGAGTCGAACTCAAGTTACGGTGCCTTATGAAAGTCAGGCAGCTTCTCTGTACTGCATAAGCATGTACTTGATGAAGCTTGGGGTCAAAAACCTGGAAGCTAAGTTTAGCTGGAAATTTAAACGTCAGATACTAGATGCATCCTAGGAATGGATTCCTAGTATTGATAGTCCTAGAGAATTTTCTATTCTAAGTTGGTTCTTTCTCCATAAACCTGAGCAGTCCATGTATAGCAAGCCTCAAAGGATGCAAGCCTTGTCCTGGGGTTTTTTTTATTGCAAGTCAAAGTCTAGCAGGAGCTGAAGAATGAGCAGCAGAGGGAGGATGTATTAATTTCCTGTGGTTGCTATAACAAATTACTACAAATTTGGTAGCTTAAAAACAGTCATTTGTTTTCTCATAATTCTGGAGGTCATACCTCAGTTTCACTGGGCTAAAATCAAGGTGTTAGCAGGGCTGCACATCCTCTGAAGGGTTAAGGAGAGAATCTGTTACTTGACTCTCCATCTCAGGTAGCTGCCCATATTCCTCGGCTTCTGGGCCTTAATCTCTACCTCCATATTCACATCATCTTCTCTCTGTCTGTATGTGTGATCTTTCTTTGCCTTCATCTTATAAGGATTCAAATGCTTGCATATAGGGCCTGCCTGGAGAACACAGGGTAGTCTTATCTCAAGATCCCTCATTTGATCACAGCTGCAAAGACCCTTTTCCAAATAAGGTAACATTGACAGTTCTGATTAGGATATGATATGTTTGGGGAACATTATTCAGCCTACTACAGAGATACTTTTCTTTTTTTGTAGACTCAAAGTGCTTGTTCTCCTAAGAACATCGTTTGCTCACAGACCTACCTCAGGAGTAAATGACTTCCAAACTGATGTCCATTGAAAAAAGCTTGGGGCTGCTCTCTGGAAGGGTCTAATTTAGGTCAGCCTAATGCCACTGAACAGATGTATATGGCAACATTCTCAGCTCGTATTATGAAAATAAACCATTAATTAATACTTACTGAGGCACTGGTAAGTAACTGGAAGAGCTGGTCTGAGTTCTGGGCAAGGAATTAGTGACAGTCAGTTTCCACTATCTGGCTGTGGTGAGTAGACTGTGGTCCAGTTCTGTAGGATAAGGTGTGCACAGCTGGCTTGGCACTTGCTCTTCTGTGTCCAGCAGTAGCTCTTGCCATCTGTCTCATCAGGAGAACCAAAATGGATCTAGGTTGTCACTGGGAGATTACTGTCAATGGACACTATGAGCTCAAGTGGGCCACCCCATGCAAGGTTAGAGCAGGGACTTCCCCAATTTTTGAATTAGATAAATTCAGTACTTGAAATTGGGATGCAGATAGTTCTTGACTCCTTCATACCTTTTCCACCTCTCTCATATAATCTAAGGAGGATATGGACCTTGGAGGAGTCTTCCTCAAGGCTTTGGCAGGTGCTCCTAAACATGCTTCATTCATGCCTACTTGACTGTAATCTGCTATCTTGAGCTACAGGCAGGAGAGATGAATTTTTCTAGCAACTTCTTTTATAAACCAGCTAGCTGAAGAAGTGTGGTCAAAGAAGGCATCTTAAAGGATAGTAGTTTCTCTTCCATTGTAGAGAGGCAGGATAGTAATAGTTGTTGAGCCTATAGGCTCTGAAGCCAGATTTATCTCTATTTCCATGCTGGTTCCATTACCCAATAGCTGTGTGAGTTTAGATAGATATTAAAATCTCAGATTCCCAGTTTTCTCAATTGTAAAATGAGGATAATAGTAATCAACATATACAAGGGGCCAGGAGATATTCTAAGCATGTTATATATATTTAATCTTCTTATTCTCACAACAGCCCTATGAGGAAAGTATACTATTGTTACCCCACTTCAAAGATGAGGAAACTGAGGTATAGAGAGATTAAGTAACCTGTCTAGATTACACAGCAACAAGTTACAGAACAGGAATTTCAACTTAGAGTATATGCTTCAACTCAGAATATATTTCAACTCAGTATGTTTTCTGTTAACTATATTTTATGCTGCTTCTCATGCCTCAGGCTGTGAGGATCAAATAGGGTGGCCATCTATTCCAGGTCACCTTGTTCTGGGTAACATCTCCTGTCCAGGTGAATTGTTAATAGTGCCCCCTTCTTTTATTCTCAAAGGTACTGTCACATCTTGGTTTGAATATATTTCACATTTGTATTAATAGTTTTTACATGTGAAACACGAAGAACAATGACTGACCCGTAGGAAGTTTTCTGTTAACATTAGCTATTGCTGTTTCTACTATGACTGCCATCACCACCATCACCATCACCCACATTCATCCCAAGTCTGGGACCCTTAGGGTTAGGGGGTTAACCCAAGTTCTGCAAATACATATCATGGGAGCCACTGTTCCCAGTTCCCACAACCATAGCAGGCGTTGGTCATTGATCACAGCACAACAGTCTTTCCCACTTCGTGTCATAGACAACCATTCGTGACTGATCACACTTGACATGTGAAATCAAAATTATTTATCACACCTAGTTTTATTTAATACAAGAACCCAGTGTCTGGAGAATCTGACTTTAGTCTGAGCTTGTGGTTTTATATGAAAACTTATTTGATTCATAGAAGTGATCATGAATTTTGGACCTCTTTGGACACCCTATGTCCCTTTTCTCCAATATTCCTCTCTACCTATTTCTCTATTATTTCTACCTCTTCTTTATATAAATATAAAAGAAATTTAATTCATAATAGTTTTCTATTCTCTGCCTATAATTTTATATCTATAATAAAAGACTATTGAAATACTACTGAAGTGGACACAATATAAATAAGGCAAAGGAGTGAGTCGTCATAGGAATTACAGTTGGCACCTAAGATCAAAGGCTTAGAAAAGCTATCTTTAAATGTGATTTGTGTAACTGGCAGTGAAATTCATTTCAGGTTGATTTTGCATGGCATAAGGGACATCTAGTGGTTATCTAGGTCTCTGCAGATTTACTAAAGGTAATGCAAACTCATAAGTGTAAGTATTGGGCTTATATACCATCACCTTGAAAGGGAGTCCCAAGAAAGGAGGGGGCCTTTTGTTGCATGACTATTTTTAAGCTAACGAAGTGTAAAGAAACCTTTTTTAGAAAAAAATTAGTTTGGGTTCTAGCATTTCTATCTATAATATTGTCAGTTTCAACCCAACTCTTCTTTGCTGCCTCTGCACCAGGTTGGAAATCATTCTGTTATCAGCTACCTGCCAGCCTGGCATATTCTTCCTATTACTTTCCCCCATCTCTTTTGCTGATTACCGAGGGGCTATTTGGACCACTTTGAAAAGCCATCTGATTAAAGCCTTCATTAGGCTAGAAGCAGAATTGCTTCACAGGCCAGGCAAGAAATAGTTTGTAATTGCTTCTGATGGGCAGATCTCCCTTGGAGGTTGCTCAGCCATCAGGAAGCCATACAGCCCTGGTCCATGTGTATTTTGTATAAATTGGTGGGCTTGACATTATAAGCGGTTGCCCCTATGCGCACTTATCTTCTTAGCCCCAGAGCTCTCCTGGAACTTACCCACTGGCCTGTACCTCTTGATAGATCCTGTCTTATGCAGGGTCCTGAACTAACTGCTTCTGTCACCTGGACTGCTTACCATACTTGCTTGCCTCATGTGCTACTATTGTTTCCAACCAGCTATGCTAGACTCCTTAAAGGCTCTGTTTCACTGAATCTTTTTACAGTATTTTCCCTGACTCTTTTGTCTTTGAGCCTCTCATATGAGCTCTTTCTACAAAAGGTGTTTGGCATGCCCATTGTCATCTATTTTCTTTCAGCGTAGCTGCTAACAGCCAGAAGCTGCTAGTTATGGCCAAAGGCTTCATTGTTGGAGATTCTCTCTTGCTCTTTGATACAAGGTACAGAGGATGAAGGCTCTGAGGTACTGTCTCAAAACACCTGTGTGTTCTCTGTGACAAGTCAAAGCTCCACTGTCATATTAGAGGTGTTCAGTAGCCCCTTAGCATGCCTCAGAGTGGGAGGTAGTGATGGCACTGAACTTTGCCAGCCAATCTCTTAGATGATCATGCTGGAGTTTGTGATTGAGCTTTTACTTCTTCTGTTAGTATTCTGCTGAGACATATACACTAATGATAGCTGCCACTCTAGGGTGCAGAACTTTCCATATAGATTGCTTTAAAAATATAAGCACATTTTTCTAAGCATGCACGCTGGGGAAAACTTCAGTGGTTCTATCAAATGCCTTTAAACTATTTGTAATACTTTAGCTTTCTACCTTTCCATTTCATTACTTATTTTCAGGCAGAATAGATATAGAGGCTTCTTTGTACATTGTAGTCTTCACTGACTTAAAGACATCAAGAAGTAGCCCTTGTGATTTTCCTTGTTATTCTTCTTCCCATTTTTCTACCACCTCCTTTAAGCATGTACTTTGTGTCAGGCATTGAGAGATACAGAGAGAAAAGGTTCCTCCCTTGAGAGGCTCCTGGTCTACCGGGGGTAACAGGCAATTCCAGCACAATGTGATCAATACAATGACAGCAGCTAGAACATGAAACCCTGGAGGCTAAGAGGAAGAACTCAGCTGTGGGTGGGAGTGGAGTGAGCAGAAATATTGGAGAAGTCTTCTCACAAGAGGTGATGCCTAAACTGTGTCTCAAGTGTCGAATAGTAATTATCCAGGTAGAGAATCAGGTAAGGCTTATCCCTGGGGTGATAAATTGGAGGACCTGTGGAATTTTTGTCAAGACTGGTAACAACGAGGAGAGGACTAGATCAGGAAGAGGTTTTTATATAATGCTTCAAAGTTTGCATTTAATTCCAAAGAACTATTGAACAATTTTGAGCAGAGAATGACATGTTATTCCCAGACATATTAACAGTGAGATAATTAGAGTCTTTTCTAGTCCTTGGAATAAAAATAACAGTAGTTTCCTAGTGGTTCAGCAAAGTATGTTTAAAATTTTTTTTATCTTTTTAATCAAGCTGCTTACAGCTTCCTGTCTACTCTAATAGTTACCTTTTTACCCTAATTGCATAAGGTATATATTTTTAGAGCTTTTCATAATCACATACAACCTATTCATCTGATCTTAGTTCCTCTGCTTTGTGACATGTAACTTTCACTCTAGTGGGGTTGGTGCCCTCATCAAATATTCTAAGACAGAAGGAAATGTAGGCGTTCTCTGGGTAGGTCTGTTTAGTGCCCACGAAAATGCAGGAAATGAGAATGTCTATTTATTGAGCTTCTACTATGTGCCACACACTTTGCTAAATACTGGGAATGAATGTACTGGTTACCACATCAGAAACACACAACCCATGTGTTTATGAAGCTTAGTCTAGAGGACCATAACAGTGCCATCCCTGGCAATCAGAGGGCACAGAACTACAATTTCAATCAAGTTTATGGTCATAGGTCCTTTTACATTAATTGACATGACAAATATATCTCACTACAATTTTGATATGAAAAAATATTCCCCCCTTAAGTATCCTTCAACTTTCTCTATGCGTGTTGGTGGCAGCAGTTATGTCTCATGATCTATCCTTGGTGGTCTAGAACTAAAGATACAGTGTTTACTTAGTACATTTACATAGGTTTTTGTTTCTAATATTCGAGTATAGCTAATTAATTAATATTAACTTGGCTTTTGCATTAGAGGATAAGAAATGTGGAGAATAGGTTCATCTCAAGTTCTGGCTCTCAGTGACCTGTAGTTAACTTCCTGGAGCACTACCTTGAGAGGATTCTGAGGCTTCATCTGGGTTGAGTGGTAGTAGAATAGAAATACATCGATTGATCATGAATAGTGTCTTCTGGGAAAGGAGGGTAGAGGCACATGTTTGCCAACATGGCTCTAAGAAATGGGAGAGTGGCTATCCAGTTGTGTCCGAAAGATTAACTGGCAACTAGAAACTGTTAAAACCACCCATTGAATAGTTCTATCTTGGAGGACCGTGGCCCCTACTTGCCAGTTCATGTCTTATGTCTCTGCCTGGGTCTGTCTATGCCAAGTTCTTGTTTATTAACTTAGTGGAAGCTTACTAGACTTTGTGAAGATGATAAAGCCTGAAACAGCAAGCCTGTGATAGACTGTGATAGACTGAGCCTTTATAGTATCCTGAATGCTCCAGAAACTTGATTGACTGGAAACCTTTTCTTTTTCTTTTTTTTTTTTTTTTGGAAAGAGTCTCACTCTGTCGCCCAGGCTGGAGTGCAGTGGTGTGATCTCGGCTTGCTGCAACCTCTGCCACCTGGGTTCAGGTGATTCTCCTGCCTCAGCCTCCCGAGTAGCTGGGATTCCAGGTGCTCACCACCCCGCCCTGCTAATTTTTATATTTTTAGTATAGATGGGGTTTCACCATCTTGACCAGGCTATTCTTGAACTCCTGACCTCATGATCCACCCACCTCAGCCTCCTAAAGTGTTGGGATTACAGGAGTGAGCCACCACACCTGGCCTGGAAACTTTTTCTATGAAATACACAAATACATTGCATCCTGTTTCTGATCAGCCTTTAAGTGGAATAAAAGTCCTAAGAAAGTTCTCCTTCTTGAGGAGCATAAAATGGAGACCTCCACTCTGAACAGGCATGGAGCACTCAATAAGGCAAGGGGTTGGAAATCTTGCTTAACTTCTTACTATTCCCATCTGTAACTGGGCATAAACCTATATGATCATTTTCCTTTCACAAACAATCCATCAGGAAAATACTCGTGAAAGCCTACACTTAACTCGAGCACCAGTGATAATGACTTGCATTATCAGCGGGGCCCTTGGGCTGGCACTCATGGCTCTGTGATTCATGAAGGCAGGATAACTGACTAGCTTACAGCTGTTTCTCTTTTTCTGGCTGGCTTGCCTGCATGCCTAGAAGACTGAATGCCTTTTTTCAGAATGAGGTATGGACTAAGGATTTTGCTACTTCAACATCAGTTTCCCTGGATCTTTTTTGCTACTCTCACTTGCCATATGTCCCTTTTATCTTTTCCTGGCCACTCTCTTACAAATAGGGCCATAGATCAGAGAGGGTGGCCCCATCTGGTGAAATCTAGCTTTCAGATATGTTTCATTTGACCCCTAGAGTGTTAGATCACACAGAATTTAAAAAATTTAATTGTCAACATGGTACTATTAGTTTCAACTTTATCTGGAGGCTTTTTGACCTTTATGTTGAGCTCTAGAAATTGGACATTTTCTAGCTCCTGCCTTGCAAGTCTGACCTCAGTTTCAGTTTCCTGTTTCTGGTGCTGAGTTTTTTTAATCTTTGGCAGATCCTGAACACTGTTAACAAAATATAAAGCATGAAAATGGTGACATCCATGAGATGCAGCAGTCGGGAACTGAGCTCCAGGTTGGATGTCAGCTGTATCTCAGCAGGCGGAGTTAGTTTACTGCCCCTGTTAGCAAGACCAGAGATGCAGATGTGGTCCTGGTCAGGCCAGATATTAGGTTCTTCTGACTTTGAAATCTAAAGGACCATCTGCTGCCACATTTGTGCTTAGACTTCACTGTTGGAGTTTGATCAGTGGCATCCTGTGATAAAAAATGATGTTAATGATTATGAATCTAAATCTGGGCAAGTGTTTGGTGTGTGTGCATCTCATAAATGTCACATTAGGCAATTAAGTATATAAAATTTATAAATAAGTATATTTATAAATAAATACATGAAGTTCATAAATAAATATTACTTATAAATAAATATATAAAGATATGATTTTATAGTTTGTTAAATCCAGAATTTTTCTTTTGTTGTATCCCTGCCTCTTAGGCTTGACAGTCGGTTTAGAAGTTATCCTCAGAGAGAATCTTTTTTTTTTGAAATGGAGTCTCACTCTGTCACCCAGGCTAGAGTGCAGTGGCGTGATCTCAGCTCACTGCAATCTTCGCTCTGGAGTTCAAGTGATTCTCCCACCACAGCCTCCCGAGTAGCTGGGATTACAGGTGCACCACACCACACCTGCTACTTTCTGTATTTTTAGTAGAGATGGGGTTTCACCATGTTGGCCAGGCTAGCCTTGAACTCCTGGCCTCAAGTGATCCACCTGCCTCGGCCTCCTGAAGTGCTGGGATTACAGGCGCCAGCCCCCATGCTCAGCCTGAATCTTTCTTTCTCAATGACCCCATGCTATACTGTTGATTTATTCTTGCTTTTCTCAGAAAATAACAAAATTAATAGTGATCACCACCACATATTGAGTGCTTATCAAGGGTCAGAAACTATGTAAAATACTTTTATATGTAGCACCAGCATCTTCTTTATTTCTTGCAATCCTGTGAACTAATATAGTGTCTACATTCTATAGTAGAAGGACATAGGCTGAGGCAACTTAAATATCTTACCCAACGTTACACAGTTGGTAAGGTGCCCAAACCCTGATTAGGGGGCTCCAAAGTCATGATCTTAACCACTGCACTATACTGCTACTTCGGTCTAACATCTAATTTAATAAAGATAAACACGTGTTAAACACTTATATAGTTAGGAGCAATTTCAGATTTTAAAAGGTATAATTTATATATTTTGCTCCTAAGGTGTTTGAAATCTATTGAAAAGACAAGATGTGTGCTGTACCAAGATAACAAAGTTGAGAGTTGTAAGTGACAAGGGAGTGGAGTGGAGTGGACAGTTCAGAGGAGGGAGAAATCACAGCAGGCCTGAGGCATCGGTTGCCTGAGAGGGAGGGGAAGTGGGGCAGAGACGGTGAAATGAGTGATTCTGTGGAGACCGCAGAAGCAAGATTCTTTCACAACACCTCTTAGTCATTCTTTTACCCTGAGTAGGAATGTTACACAATAGTAAAATTAGCCTGAAAGTTTTATCTAGAAGTTGTGTCATCCTGGAAGCTAAAGAGATAAAGCTCATTTCATTATTATCTATTGTCAAAGGATTACATTTGGGAGGGGGATGAGTATATCTTTATTTTTTGCTTGTTGTTAGTTAACTACTTTGCACATAAGTATACAGTTGAGATGCTTTACTGAGATTTTGTAATCAATTCTGCTCTACTCATGGTACCCCAATACTGGCTTCTCCACCATTCCATTTTGTCCAACTTCAGAAAATGTCCCCAGCGTCCTTACTTTCAGACATTCTCCAGTGATGTGGAGTGGATTATTGGTGCTGAGGCATCAAATCACAAACCTATGAATGTCGTGGTCTTATCCGCTGACCTGGTGTTTTTTGATCAAAATTGTCCTCTCTGCAGATAGTTCAAAAACAAGAGAAAAGAAAGACCAGGGGGTAAACCTCCTATTCCTTGGCAGGAAAAATAGTGTCAAGAAGCCACCTGGGCACTCCCGGGCACGTGCCCACATCCTCTCATTCTTTCTCATTCCTTTGCTGGAGTGCATAGAGATGGGGAATTTATAATAGAACATGTGGAAACACATTCTCAGAAAGTTGAGAACGAGTGCCCTGGGATAAGATGGCAGAGGGAGAGAAGAAAATACCTCTCTGAGTGGGGACTATCTCTAATTCTTAGATTTCTTCTCATGCACCTGTCTTCTAACTAAAATACCTTGGAAGAGTTTGATGTAATAAATGCATCATGTAGGGTTAGGATAGTCTCTCTTTTTCCAGCCAAGGCAAGGGGGTTGGGCAATAGGATAGACAGCTTCCTCATTGGTAGGTAATAGAAGGATTCTGATTTACCAGAGTGTGGGATCAGCAAGTACCAGAGTAGCCAGGGAACTTCTGGAGTGAATTTGAAAATCCCAGTGAAGGGGCATCATTTAGACAGGGTGGAGAGAAGAGAAAGGTGCTGCAGCCTAGGAAACCCAGTGAACAAAAATGCAGAAGCAATAGCACCTAGGTTCAGTCAGAAGCCTTTGAGGTGACCCCTAAGTGGGGAAGTATAGACATCCATTAGACATGGATTGCACAAGGGGTGAAGGGCTTTGCACATCAACATGGACTTGGGTGTGGTTTTTGTGCATGACGAAGGGGTTTCTGCTTTGTGTGTAAGCATAGGCTACAGAAGGGCCTAGAAATTGCCCTCTCTGGAGCATATCCTTACCCCAGTGCAAGTTATGCATTTAATGGCCTGGTCATGCATTTAATCGCTTACATGATCTTGGGCAGGTATGTATCCCTGCTGACCCCCATGTCTGCAAAATGGGGCAAATGCCACCTATTTCATGTGCTTATTGTGGATATTATAAAACAGTGTTTGCAAAGTACCCAGCACATGGTAGACTCTCAGTTTTTATTGTATTGTTCCTGCCCTCAGCTTGCCTTCCTCCTGGTCTTGCTCCTGCGTGTCTCTGTATTAAAGATCATGGAGAGATACAGGTATATTTTTTTCTGAGAGACTTTGTCTTAATTCTGAGATTCTGTCCTCAACTGCTTTACCATCTGGTCTCCTAAGCATGAGTTACGTGTCCAAACAGCAGTCTTTACAAGCCCATGGGTGGGGGAGTAAGACCAGCTTGTCACTCTTTGTGACTCTGTTTCTGTACCTCCCAGTCTGTGTGACATCTTCCCCCACGGGGAGCCGTTTCTACTGGGTCTTTAATTGCTCCTCGCTGAGGCGACTTGTCAGCCAAGGCTGCTTTCTGTCACTTGATGCCACATCTCTTCCTAGTTCAGCCAGCCATTTGGGGACATTCATTTAGTTGACAGTCTGCTTTTACAGAGAACATTGTACTAGATACTAATTTGCCATGTAAGGGGTCCAACGGGGTTTCCCACCTCCATGCTGACCCAGGGTGCCAGTACATTTCTGTGTGGCTGTGGCCGTGGTTCTGCACAGAGCAGGTGGGGAAGGTGACGATATTAACAATGGAGGACTCAAGTTCACCATCGCTAGTCTACAAGTCCCTTGCCCTCCTGTCCTTTTCCTCTTGGTAGAAAAACCTTCACAGAACCTCAGTTCAGGACCCTGTCCATTTCCAGCAGAACCCCCACACCATGGGAGACGAAGATATACTTTTATTTCTTCCTAGGTTTGTGCCAGAATTGTCTGTGTCCCACTATGTCTGTGTCCTACCATTTGATCTTGACAACAGCCCTGTGGGGTGGGAAAGACGGACCGTTTGTAGAACAGATATTGAGGCTCTTACCTTTGGAATAAATAAAATGGGACTCAGAAAGGTTATTCAGCTGTCAGTGAGAGTGGTGTTGGCTTTTTATTCATGACAGTGAAAACTCCATATAAATGGACAGGTAATTTCAGGGCCATGGCATAGATAGAGCACTCACCTTCAAAGAGCCTTTGAGAGAAGTCTGGTTATCTCTGTCTGGCCAGTTTATGGCCCTTGATTCTCTTACCTATCTCTTCAGAAATCTTCATTCCGGCTATTCACTTTTTTTCCCAGTCTCAGTTAGGTATCCTTCTCACAGAAGAGTTTCTCTTCACTGCTCTTGTATCCTGTTAAAGGCTTTTTTTTTTTTCTTCCTTTTTATTCTGTCTCCAGCCTCCTGTAGGAATGCCTGATCTCTCTATTTATTGTTCCATGGAGCCAAGCCTCCTTCTGTCCCTTTCAGATGACCTATTGTTATACATTAATAATTAACCTTTACAAGGAACACTAGTGATAGGCATTTAACCCAAATGCAGAAAAAGCCAAAGTTTGTTTATGTCAAAGAGATCTCACATGCTGAGTTATAATAGTGAGGGTTAGAAAGGAGAAGCTGACAGTCATTAAACTTTTATTATTTTTTTCTGGTTTACTCACTTGAGTGATTGGCTGAGGATCCTGCACTATTTCCCTTTGCACATGGTCAGCCCAGTTTCGCTAAAATGAAAAAATCGGCTTTTGAGTTGTGAAGTTGAGCATGCATGACTTTCCATGTAAGGTTAAATCCTCACAGGTGCTGCTAGGGGGCCTACTTCTGAGCATGTGGGCCCTGGGGTCCACATGTTTAGGTTCCAGTCCTGCTCTATCACTTACCAACTGTGCGCCTGTGGGCTGGTTCCCTAACTACTCTCTGCATTCTGTTTATGCATCTGTAAAATAAGGGAAGAATTACAGGTATCTCAAAAGGGTGTGATCTGGATCTAATGGGATGGAGAGGTGTTAAGTCCTTAGCATGGTGCCTGGCAGTAGGTGCTTAATAAATGTTAGTATCACTATTTTCAATGTTATTAACTATGGTTAGGTCCATGGTCAAGGTTACATAATAGATGAGTCATTTTCAATGCTTTGCCATAGTTATATGTCACTCTTGTAATGCCCATTAGAATGCAAACAGCTCTGCCTGATTCTCTCCTGGTGATGGGAGAGACACGGGAACTAGTTCTACACTTGGAAGTGAGGGGGGTTATATGATATGTGCTGGAATTAACCATCCAATTAACCTTCTCCACAGAGATGGACAGATGAGACTTTTAGCAATTAAGTATTGTTTTGGAGATGATAATACAACCTTTTCAGGGCTGTGGAAAGAACAAAATGAGATTAACAATAACCCTCCGAATAGCTGTGATTTTTGTGCCCTTGTGTTCCATTTCTAAGTGCTTCACATGTTTTAAATCATTTTATTATTACAAAATCATTTATTCATATATTCCCAATTTCAGGAGATGAAACAGACCCAGAAAAGTTACTTTGCCAAAGTCACAGAGCTTGTAAGTAGTAGATGTGGAATTCAAACCTAAATCTAGGTCCTGACCTAGAATTTAAATAAGGCAATATAAAGAAAATAGCAAAGTAGTTGGTATGCTCAATACTCAGATCTTTGTCAATTTCCCTTCCATTGTTTTCAGTTTATTAGTTTTTTATGGATGTGACATTGCTCAGAGATCACAGCACTGAGAACCTTCCCAGGGAACTATATCAAATTTCAGTTCAAATAATAGTAAAAATTTTTTGAAATTCTAATTTCAGGGAGAAAGATTATTTTCTTCTTTTATATGGATTATACCTGGTTAAGAAGGTCATAACAGACTTTTCCCATAGGTTATTGGGGTACAGGTAGTGTTTGGTTACATGAGTAAGCTCTTCAGTGGTTATTTGTGAGATTTTGGTGCACCCAATACTCGGGCAGTATATTCTGTACCCTATTTGTAGTTTTTTGTCCCTCGCCCTCCTCCCACCCATCCCCCAAGTCCCCAAAGCCCATTGTATCATTCTTATGCCTTTGTGTCTTTATAGCTTAGCTCCCACATATCAGTGAGAACATACGATGTTTGGTTTTCCATTCCTGAGTTAACTCACTTAGAATAATAGTCTCCAGTCTCATCCAGGTCACTGTGAATGTCATTAATTCATTCCTTTTTATGGCTGAGTAGTATACAACACAGTTTCTTTATCCACTTGTTCATTGACGGGCTTTCGGGTTGGTTCCACGATTGTGAATTGTGCTGCTATAAACATGCGTGTGCAACTATCTTTTTCGTATAATGACTTCTTTTCCTCTGGGTAGATATCCAGTAGTGGGATTGCTGGATCAAATGGTAGTTCTAATTTTAGTTCTTTAAGGAATCTCCACACTGTTTTCTATAGCAGCTGTTTGAAAGTCATAACAGATTTTTTTGACTGGCATCCTCACCTTCTCCACCTACCTACCCATTCTGCAGGACAATGGCCATGGCTTTGCAGAAATGTACACTAACCTTGGGTAGGGCACGGAGACAGAAAGCCCTGCTGGACCCCCTTACAAGGTGAATTAGTATCTGATTCAGTATTCTCTGTAAAATCAGGCTCACAACTAAATCAGTAACCCTGACTGAACTAGGGCTTCAGGGTGTCTCATTCTACCACTATACAGAGGGCAAATGCAGTGTGCAGAAAACAAAAACAAAACTGGACCTCTATCTCCAACAGCTCTTAACACTTAATCTTTCCTTTAAAGTAATACATCCACGTGGTTGAAAAAAAAAGTCCAACACTACCAGAGGGCACAGTGAAAAGTAAGTCACCCTCCCCTTCCAGAATATTAATCCCACATATATACTCCCCAATGACAATTTTATAGTTCCAAAGAGACTCGATGCTTACAGGAGCATATATACATATAATGTCCCCACACCTCCACACTTTTACACAATGATAGCATAATGTACCCTGTATCCTGTTCCTTGACAACTTCACTTAACAGTGTGACTTGGAGAGCTTCCACATTAAAACCAAAAGCCATACCTTGTTTTCAAGGGCTGCCTAATAGTCCATCATAAAGCCATGCCATCTGCTATTGATGGTCATTTGGGTTGTTTCTGGTCTTTTACTAACTAAGGTTGTTTCAGTGAATCACTTTGTATGAAGTATGTGACTCCAAGCAACTCAATCTCTCTTGATTTTTATTTGCAAGCTTATGTTGTATAACTTTCTGACAACACAAGAAATTGGCCAGGAGACAAAATAAATTCCATAGAAATATAGAGGCTTTTTTTTTTTAGAGCTTGTGTGCACATCAGATGTTTCTACAGATACTTTTTGATTCCTGTGTCTCACTGTTTCTTATGTTGTTTTGGACTATGTCCTGAAGGCTCTTCTTGGGTCATTTTTCCAGGTGCCCAGTGAGTGATGGATGGATACTGTTTGCAAGATTGATTCATATGGCATTTTTGTTTGGCTTTTGACAGGTTGTTTATAAGAATAATGACATCCGTCTGGAGCTGTCTCGCCTGGCACGGATTGGGGACACCAAAATGAAAATCTATGGCGAAGTTGTGTTCAAGTGTGAGAATGTGGCCACACTGGACCCCATCAACTTCGAGACCCCAGAGGCTTACATCAGCTTGCCCAAGTGGAACACTAAACGTATGGGCTCCATCTCCTTTGACTTCCGCACCACTGAGCCCAATGGCCTGATCCTCTTCACTCATGGAAAGCCCCAAGAGAGGAAGGATGCTCGGAGCCAAAAGAACACAAAAGTAGACTTCTTTGCTGTGGAACTCCTCGATGGCAACCTGTACTTGCTGCTTGACATGGGCTCTGGCACCATCAAAGTGAAAGCCACTCAGAAGAAAGCCAATGATGGGGAATGGTACCATGTGGACATTCAGCGAGACGGCAGATCAGGTAGGAAGAGGCAGGATGTGTGACTGGGACTACTGAAAGCTGTAACTCCTCAGTTGGTTTGTTGCCTTTATTTTTAAAAAATGTTTGCCCTTGCATGCTTGTTGATGCTTTGGCTATTCTCTTTAACGGCTGTCCTAAAATTATGTTTCTGAAAAGATACCGGTCTTATAGATGGCTTGTATTCCCCACTCATCTCTCCTATCACTCACAACACAATGGTCTCAGTGATCGCTTTAAGGTCCTGGAGTAGCATTTCTACTGCTACCGAAGCATTTCTACAGTCATGTCACTGGTGTGATCCATCCCCACCCCCCATTCTTTGCTGCTGGTTTTCCTCATCACCAGTTGTGACATCACAGATGCTGCTTTATGTGATTATTCTGTAGGATAAACTTCACTGTGCAAGAGTTTATGCAACAATACACCCTTCACTAATTGGCAAGAGTCATGTTGCACAGAGAAATTATGACAAGAAAGGAAAAGGCAAATTGATTTTTCCTGAAGACACATTCAATTTAAAGCCTTCCTTTGGTTTAAAAGCCTTGTTCAGACCTCACTAACTCTCCCTTCCTCTTCATAACCTTTTACATTTGGTTTAAATGGCTTTGTTTCTGCAGCTGCAGATCAAACAAGCTAGCCCCAGGCAGTACATAGCTACTCTAGAATAGTAACAAAGTGGGGGTGGGGGTGGGGCACAAATAGTCGGGGTTTTTGAATGCCTGGACAGTCTGCCTCGCTTTCTATGGACGATGTGTCAATGAAGGTCACATTCTGTGCTATCAGAAAGGGCATTTTCCCAAGAGCACTAATTAGAGTATTAGAGTTTTAGACTCATTTCCTGATTCTCCATTTAGGTAGGATATACTCAAGGAGGGACTTGGCTTCATGTGCCATATTATAGAGGTTCACTCTCCTGATGAACATTAAAAACTCTTTATTTGGATATTTTCTTTCTAGGTTCTTTTGGCCAGTAAGAAAGAGCAGTAAGTTCCCCAAAAGGCCAAAGCTGGGAATGACTGAGCTTTGGTGGGATGACTTTCCTGAGTAATTCCAAAGCTAGACTGATGGCAGAGACAGCAACATTGCCCTTAGGAAGAGCTGGATGGGTTCTTTGCAGAGGGCAGATGGTGGCAGATTGCAGCCCTGGATATTTTATTGCCCAGTAGGAATCTTTATTGGTTGTTTGAAATCTGATCAGAACCAAGAGGCTTTGAATTAAATGTGCTGGTTGAGCAAGAATGAATAGAGTGTGCCTTTTTAAACAGAAAAACACCCCAAAATTAATTTCTTTGGAGGCTAAATTCCCCCCAACCCTTTTTTTCTTCTTTTCATTCTCTTTCTCTGTTTTTCAGTAAAATGTCAGCAAGAGCAGAGTCAGAAAGCTTTTCCAAAATTATAAGGAAACACTGCTGTTGGTTTTTAACATCATGTGTTTGGGATCTCTGAGGTTAGGTCATGGTGGACGGGTTTTGTGTCTGACTAACCTAGTCCTTGGCACAATATACAGGTTACCTACCTGTGTCCACATGTAGGGTAGAATGCACAGAATTGCCATATGTTTATTTCTGTCTGTTCTCAATGCAAATTGTTTTTTCGAGTAGGGGGACAATTTTTGCTGTTAGAACTACCAGTGGACCCATCTTCAGCACACATGTTTAGATTTCAGAAGCCTTAAATTTCATATCTGGGAGCTAAAGCATTGACCTTTTTTTTTTTTTTAGGTTTTTTTTTTTTTTTTTTGAGACAGAGTTTCATTCTTGCTGCCCAGTTTGCAGTACAATGGCATAGTCTCAGCTCACTGCATCCTCTACCTTCCGGGTTCAAGTGATTCTCCTGCCTCACCTCCCAAGTAGCTGGGATTACAGGCACCCATCACCATGCCTGACTAATTTTTTAGCCAAAGATGGGGTTTCACCATATTGGCCAGGATGGTCTTGAACTCCTGACCTCAGGTGATCTGCCTGCCTCAGCCTCCCAAAGTGCTGGGATTACAGGCAGGAGGCACTGTGCCGGCCGATTTTTTAAACTACTGATGAATTTGATCAAAGCCTATAAAAATTTACCCAGTAAACAAACAATTGCCCCATGAAAGCAGTTTAATATGAAATTAGAATACAATCTGTTAAACTTTCATTTTTTCATGAGAATGTTTTCTGGTACCTTGTTTTTGGTTGTAAATCTGTACTCAAATGGATAGTTCTAAAAACAAGTGAATCTAAATGTGGTGCCTCCTTCCCTGATCATCTTGAAGAATAATATGACTGACAGTGATCGAGAAAACTTTTATAATCACTCCCCACTTGGGCAAGTGAGTCTTAGAACTTGTTAAGTGCTTTCAAAACACCGAGGACAGATTTTCCTCAGGTTGTATTTAAGGCTCTAAAATTTGAATTGATTCTAGTACCGTCCTTATTTGACAATAGATATCTCTCCCCACTCCCCCTTTAATTGGTGATCAGATTAGCCCTGTGGACAAGTGAGGGATAAAGAAAGAAAACTGCAATAGAGAAAATAGAGATACAGACCTCAATTTCCTTGTTTGTAAAATAGAGGAAATAATAACTCCTACCTCCCAAGATTGTTTTGAGGATCAAGTCCAAAAATGCACATAAAATAGTTAAAGTGGTGGCCAGGATGTTATTGTTGTTTTGTAAGTGTTCGAAAGATTTAAAAACAAAAATGCAAAGCATGTTTCTCTAGGAGAAAACTTCTAGAAGAGAGTAGGAAAGGAGATTGTTAAATTCCTCTTTAATATCCTTTCTATGCTTCTAGTGTTGACTTTGCATTTTATTTTTATTTTAATCAATTAATTATATATTTTTGAGAGCAAGTCTTGCTCTGCCGCCCAGGCTGGAATGCAGTGGCATGATCTTGGCTCTCTGCAACCTCTGCCTCCCGGGTCCAAGGAATTCTGCTACCTCAGCCTCCCTAGTAGCTGGGATTACAGGCACGCACCGCCACACTTGGCTAATTTTTGTATTTTTAGTAGAGACAGGGTTTCACCATATTGGCCAGGCTGATCTTGAATGTGTGACCTCAAGTGATCGGTCTGCCTCGGCCTCCCAAACTGCTGGTATTCCAGGTGTGAGCCATTGCGCCCAGCTGACTTTGCACTTTAAAGTATATGTTTCATTTTTAATGTCATTTGATCTTTGCAGCCCTTCAAGTTATATACTCTTCGTAGCTGAAGGAACTGAGAATCAGACAGAGGTGAAGACTGGCTGATGGATGGCATGACCCAGTTATCTTGATACCAATAAAGCATGTCAAGAATATCAGCTGGGTGTGGTGGCACATGCCTGTAATCTCAGCTACTCAGGAGGCTGAGGCAGGAGAATCACTTGAACCTGTGAGGCGGAGGTTGCAGTGAGCCAAGATTGTGCCACTGCACTCCAGCCTGGTGACAGAGTGAGACTCTATCTGAAAAAAAAAAAAAAGAATAGAATAATAAATACCTTCTCTATTCTAGCCACGCTGAGTCCTACCTCAGGGCCTTTGCAGGTGCCATTCCCTCTGCCTGGTATGCTCTCTCTCTTGGACTTTGCATGGCTGAATCCTTCCCAACATTCCAATTTCCACTCAACTGTTACCTGTCTAGAGAGATCTTCAGTGACTCTACACTTTAAAGTAGAACACATGAGTAACTAGCACACCACCCCTTTTACTCTCTTCATAGCACCTGCCATTAGCTAATTTATTTTGTTTATTGGGTTGCCTATTGTATTAGTCCATTCTCACGCTGCTAATAAAGACATACCCAAGACTGTATAATTTATAGAGGAAAGATGTTTAACTGACTCACAGTTCAGCATGTCTGGGGAAGCCTCAGGAAACTTACAATCATCCTGGAATGGGAAGCAAACATGTCCTTCTTCACATGGCAGCAGGAGAGAGAGAAGTGCAGTGTCAGTCAGAGAAATGCCAGATAAAACCATCAGATCTTGTGAGAACTCACTCACTGTCATGAGAACAGCATGGAGGTAACTGCCCCCATGATTCGATTCGCTTCCCACTAGGTCTGTTCCACAACATGTGGGATTATGGGAACTACAATTCAAGATGACATTTGGGTGGGGACACAGCCAAACCATAGCATTTATTTTCTGGTCCCTCTGCTCTGGAACATCCCCTCCATGAGAGGAGAGGCATGCCTATCAAGCTCATCTCTGTGCCTAGAACTATACTGGAGACAGAATAGGTCTTCCATACACATTTATTAAATGATTAAATAAGGAATAATGTTTCAGTTAAAATTGATCACAGGGAATGCTCAAAATATTCCCTGGCAGGGCTGGTTGTGAATGCCCAATATAGGGAGTACCAGTGCATGGAGGGAGAGACAGAAGAGGAGGCTCCATCTTTTTGGATTGGTGAGCCCTTGAAGAAGACTCAGGCAAACATATGGAGGCCTTATTCTGTCTCAGGCCCTCTTAAAAGCACTTTGTATATATTCGCTCATTTAATCACACCAACCTGTGAGGTGGAGACAGTTATTTTCCCATTTTACAGATGAGGAAATTGAGGCACAAGAAAGGTGAAGACACTTCTTCAAGGCTATACAGCTCGTTCATGTTACAGCTGGAATTTAAATACAGGCAGGAAGTGTGCCGCTCTCAGCCTGTGTGGTCTCAGCCAACAGAGTTAGGTAGAGAAAGGATACACTAGATGTTAGGTCGCTGAGATTTTCCTGGGTCTTCCTAAGGACTAGATGGATTTAGCTGGCAGAGATTGGAACCGGGTGGCCTACATTGTCTTTCCTATTGTCCCGTAACATCTAATTCTCTTCCTTGCATTGTTTTCCCCTGGCCAGGCAATGGCTGGTCTCAGCCCTCACCTGGTGGGCTTCTTTCATTTGATTAAGCAACTGACGGACTCACCTGAGATGCCAGGAGAGCTTCCTAACTCTGGATCTGTCGTTCCACCCCAGGTACTATATCAGTGAACAGCAGGCGCACGCCATTCACCGCCAGTGGGGAGAGCGAGATCCTGGACCTGGAAGGAGACATGTACCTGGGAGGGCTGCCAGAGAACCGTGCTGGCCTTATTCTCCCCACCGAGCTGTGGACTGCCATGCTCAACTATGGCTACGTGGGCTGCATCCGTGACCTGTTCATTGACGGGCGTAGCAAGAACATTCGGCAGCTGGCAGAGATGCAGAATGCTGCAGGTGTCAAGTCCTCCTGTTCACGGATGAGCGCCAAGCAGTGTGACAGCTACCCCTGCAAGAACAATGCTGTGTGCAAGGACGGCTGGAACCGTTTCATCTGCGACTGTACTGGCACTGGATACTGGGGAAGAACCTGCGAAAGGGGTGAGTCGGCCTAGAGGGTGGGAAGTGAGGGCCTGAGTGGGGCTGATGTGTTAGAGTTGGATCCCTGGACGGCCCGAGCCTTTGCACCTACCTGCACTTTCTTTCTTCCAAGAGTTTTTGGGTTTACTGATTAACCGAATGCACCCTTTCTATTTCTGAATGCTTGGATTCGTTTGGCTAAGATTGGGTTGCAGAAAGGGAAGCTTTATAATAAATATTACCACAATTATGACACTTTTTGATTAAATACTTTTTATTTAGACAGGGTAAATAATTCTCTTTTGGGACTCCAGGGAGTCTAGCCAACTGGCTGTTTTGTTCATTTATTTGACTTGTACTTCTTATAGTGCTTTTTACAAGCTAACGCATGGGTTAGGCTTTAGAAATACAATGTTGAACAAGACAGATTCATCTCTGTTTTTGTGGAGCTTGCTGCCTAGTGGAATATTTAGCCATTAAATAACTGATTACAAACATGGTGGGTTTTATAAGAGGCAGAATGATGTATTGGTTAAGAGCATGAACTCGGGGGCCAGACTGGGTGAGAAATCTGGCCCTCATGCAGTGATGTGAATTTCATCATGGTAGTCAATACCTTTGAGACTTGATTTCCTCATTTGTAAAATAGAGATAATCAGGCACCTACCTTACAAGATACTGATGATGATTAAATGAGTTAATAGGTTCCTGAGCATTTAATATTAGTGATTATTATGGTCATAATTATTGTCATCAACATCATTAAAGAAAAGGTATAGAGAAGCTTGGGAGGCCCTTGCAAGGAGACCAACATACTCTACAGGTTCACTGTATAGTGAGCAACCCTGACACAGCTGAGGACCTGAACAGAGTCCAGAATGGATTGGATGCTTTGTTCCTTTCTGAAAAATGTCCATAATGGAATTGGGGAACTGTGGGGGTGGGAAGAAGGGCATGAGAGAGGACCGAGGAGTTGAGGGCTGACTTATAGACCAAGCCAGAATGCTGGGAGGATTCCCTTTTCATTCACCACTTCAGTATCTGACATTTGCACCCAATTTACAGTTTGGGCAAAGGGCAGAGATAAAGGCAAGAAGAGGGACAACATCAACACAAGGAAATTCCAAGCAAGCTATTTGGAGATTGCTGCTTGGTCTATTTTTTTTTATATGCCAAGCACACAGAATCAAGCTGCCTATCCATGGGCTGTCAGCTTCTATATTCTATGAAAGGATAATTTACATTAAGACCAAGTTTTTGTGAAGGGTATAGCTCTAGGGCTTTGAGAATGCCATACCTATATAGATATAGTTCTTGCCCTCAAGAAGTTTATCATTTATTTAGTTGAGGAGTTGAGATATCTATATAATAAACTGTAATAAGATAATGCAAGACGGTAGCATGTTAGTGGACGGAGAAGAAGGACATGGAGATTCAGAGAAAGGAAGAATGTTTTGAGGAGAGACCTGCAGGGTCTCATCTCTACAGAACAGTGGTCAGTGGCCAGAAATTGTCCAAGTATCAGAAGACAGGCGATGTGAACAGATCCTGGATGAGGCCTGGAACAAGGACTGGATGACCAGTGAGAAGGTGTTTTGAAGGCATGGTTTTTTTGAGGCCAACTGTATTACTAGCTAAGGTATATTTCAAGAGAACTACAAACCCTTCTTACAGTCAGATCAGAGATAGAACATAGACATGAGGACAAAGGAGGAAAAGAGAGCTTTCTTGGAGCTTATGGAATTAAAATTAAAATTCACTGAATTTTTAAGGCAGCAACCACCAGAACAGGAGCTATGATAGGAAAATAGGATCATAATGGGCTGGTCAGTCTGTCAGATGCCTGGGCTTTTTCCAAATATCTCTATAGGGTAACCTACCCTGGTGCTGGTTTGGGAAGATAGAAAGGTCATTTTGTCCCTGAGATGCATGAGACAGTTTTGGTGTTTGCCAAAGTGTTGCAGATCTTCCGTTATCTATGAAGGCGGTATAAAGGCCATCTCACTTCTTCTTCTTGAATTTCTTCTTAACTCAAAGGCCTTGTGGTTGTTGGATTCAGGACACAGTGACTGTAGCCAGCTATACAAGGTGTCTCTGAGCTCACCCATTTCAAGGGTGAATCAATGGGAGCTGGTCCAAAACTTGCCAAGAACAGTGAAAGTCACTGCACCGTTTACGTTGTCACTTCTGACTTGTCATTAAAAGGCAGCTGATTGGGGATATATGAGGGACAATTATTCTTGGTGCAGTGCGGCCAAGAGTCATCCATTCTGGCCAAATGAGACGAAGCTTAGCAAATTTAAGACATTTGATCTATACATCGCTCAAATCCCAGATGGTTCAACTGATTGTTTTGTTCCCCTACTAATTGTTCTTTGCTCCTGGATTGTTCCTGACACCGTGTTCAGGACGAATCAGTGGAGTGTAAAAATTATAGGACTCTTCCCTGCTAGCAAAGAAAAAGTTGAGATTCCCAATGACATGGTTTTTCTTTACTGAAATTGATTCCTTAGTGGAGATTCTTTTGCGTATCTTTTGTTCATATTTCCTATAGGAAATTGACATATATTGAAGCCCTAGTGTGTTCCAGGCACCATGTTAGAGGTTGGAAATGCAACAAACCAACCAACCAAAACACAAACACCAGCTCGACACAGCCTTTACTTTTGAACAAGGGGTGTGTAGTCTTCCTGGAGAAAAAAAGGGAAATGTGAGAAATGTTCAGCGTGGTGTTATGGCAGATGTCTATACTGAAATGGCAGGACAAATGGGCAAGAATGGCCACTTCTATATGGAACGAGTGACGGTCCAGAGAGGGAGATCCAAAGTTTCTTGGATTTGGGGACCCCTATTTCTAACTCTAGGCGTCTGCTGTAGGCATTTCTGAAGAAGAGTGAAGAAAATGTGTTTGGCATCATCTCTATATAGGAATGGGATCCTTTTTGGATTAAGGAGTCTGGCTCCATTCACCATAACAACATCAACACAGTCACACAGTTTGCTCTTCTCTAATTTTTATTATCTAGAAGCATTCTAGAATCAATCCTAAACCTAGAATGGATCATTTGTACTAAATGTGTTAAGCCTAAGACAATTCTTAAGGCCGTGTGTCCCAGTAGCTCAAACTGTGTTCTCTATTGGAACTTCCTTGGGGGTGAGTCCCTTGGCATCACCGGCCCCACACATGAATGGGAGTGTTAGAAAGAAGCACTTTCTAACACATGTGTATATACAATGAAGAAAGCATAGATGGAATGCTGAAAACTGGAGTTTTCATGGCCCAGGTCAGACACTAGACACTAGATCAAAATAGCCCAATGACCCAAGCAAAGTGAGGAACAGATAAGTCTGAGAGACAATTCCTAGATCAAAGTCAGCAGCCAAAGATAAGAGAATCAGATAATGACTGGGAAGTAGAAAGTAGAAAGTAGAAAGTAGAAAGTATCAGTAGAAAGTATATGAGACTAAGATTAATTTGCATAGGTATCAGTATCTTTCTCTTATAGTAAAATTGGGTAACTCCTGCTTCTATCCTCATAAGAGTACTTCTGCCTGTGAAGATGAGCTACTCTAAATCTTGAAATCTAAAATTGGCTTGATATTGTATTTAGATTTTTTTCAGCATATTCTGCTGGTATTCTAAGATGTAGCTGTCTCTACCCATCCCAACCATACAGCTCTAGTTATCTTGGTTGGCTATTCGTAGTAATGTGAGAGACATCCCCATAACCTAAAAAGCAAAGGCTTGTTTTAGCTACTTAATTCTAATCAGATAGGTTGAAATTCTTTAATATACTGCAAGACTATCTGCCATCCTGTGAAGTCCTGTTGGACAGAGGAAACAGTCTAGCTGGTCTTTAGCCTGTTCTGGAGTTAGTCCTTCATAAGCAACTATATACTCAGTTGACCTGGAACAACATCTTATCCTTGCTAGGATAGCCAAATTGTTTAGTTCAGTTGGTGAGCGTCAAGTTCCAGTAAGGCAAAGCCAAGGATTTGATTTATTTGTGGATCACGGAGCTTAAATTTTAGGCTATTGCTGATTCTATTCTCTTCCCTGAATGGCTTTTTGTAAACATATGCTGGCATTTATTTGGCCAGAAAGTAAATAAAGCTCAGTGCAAGTTCATCCCAATGTCAAGAAAAATAACCTACAGTACAACGTTTATCTGACATATGCAGCAGCTGAACATGAAGAATGCAAATATTTTGATTTCTCTCCAGTGACTCTTGTTCCAGTGGGAAAGGCGTGTAGGCAGCAGCTGCTGCGCCTCCCCACTCAGAGCCTCCCCTTTTTAGGTAACCTGCTATGTGATCCTGGGTAGCAGCAGCAGCAGCAGCAGCAGATTCTGCCTAGGAAGGGTGAGACACCACTCTTCAATGAGGCTGGACTGTGTCATTGGAATGCTACAGGTATGCCACATGGAAATCATGACATAAGAAAATAGTAAGGTTGGCAGAGGCCAGGTATGGTGGCTCACACCTGTAATCTCAGCACTTTGGGAAGCCGAGGTGGACAGGTCACCTGAGGTCAGGCATTTGAGACCAGCCTGGCCAATATAGCAAAATCCCATCTCTACTAAAAATACAAAAATTAGTCAGGCTTGGAGGCGCATGCCTGTAATCCCAGCTACTCAGGAGGCTGAGGCATGAGAATCACTTGAACATGGGAAGTGGAGGTTGCAAAGAGCCAAGATCATGCAATCCAGCCTGGGTGACACAGTGACTCTGTCTCAAAAAAAAAAAAAAGAAAAGAAAAAAAGGAAAATAGTGAAAATAGTCAGGTTAGCAGATACATTAGTGTTACCTGTACCTCATTCCTGTTACATGTACCTCACTTCTGTTTTGGTAAGTGAGGAATTGGAAGCCCTGAGAAGTTAAGTCAACATCACTTTGACTTGGAATAGCTATAGAATGATTAGAATCCCCGATTCCTGATTTCTCATACATCAGACTTTCCATTACATTGAGCAGACTTTTCTTCATATATTTTGTTATATACATGTACTAGATGGTTATTAAATGTTGGAGGGCTCCAGAGTTTCTGTTTTAGGTTTCTTCTTAGCCTGCATACTTCCTTGGGGCTCTTATTCTTTGCCGTGATATTAAGGGCCACTTATGTTACTGACTTCCAAATCGAAGTCTCTAGCTTGGAACTCTCCCTGAAATCCCAGATTCTTGTATCCCTAGTTGTCTACTTAACATCTCCATTTGGATATCTGATAGATGGCTTAATCATATCATTGAAAAGCAGAAATACTAAGATCTTTCTTCCTGCTTTTATGGGTCTCAATGCTATTAAGGAGGGGATCTGCGTTATGGCTGTGCCCCTACCCTCTACATGTTTCTAGATCCTTTATTTAAATGTGTGACCTTGAGACAGTCACTTGGATCCTCTGACCTCTCTTTTCTGCAAGGATAAAATGAGGCAGTTCAGTTTCATGCTCTCTCAGGGCCTTTTCAATTCTAAAACTCTGGTTCTCAAATGTCATCAGCTTGGCAATGTCTTCCCTTATCCTGAGGAGAGAGAGAAAGGTGAATGAAGGACAGGATAGGAATGTGAGTCCTTGTTCCTTGCAATCTGCAGAACTGTCTAGATTAGGACTCGGTTTTAGCTATATCAGCACTGCAATGAAATTTTCATCTCCTTGATTCATTCATCTAAGAAAATGAATACCTTGGTGTCCTGAGTATACTTTAGGCCCATCATACCTGAATTTTAATTGATAGATTAATGAATAGAACCTTAGATTTACAAAGAACATTAAAAGGCTGTTTCCTCTTTGGCCCATTGTTTACTCTTTTTGATAGATAATGACATATATCTGAGAAAGGGGCCTCCCAAGAAATGTACAATTCATTGCCATAAATCAAAGTCTCCATTTTGTTTGCTTTTCTGTTGCTGCTTAAATCATACAAATGTATCCCTGGTGACAACCAGGCAGAGCTCAGATTCAGCCTTTTCTTTTTTTTTTTTTTTTTAACTTCCAGTTCTATAAGTTTCCCTTTCCACAAGCACAGGATTTTATGATTCCAAGAGGCTGTTCCATAGTACATGAACCATAGCTGAGAGTTATTGCACCAGGTGAGAGTCTGAGCTACCTCTGATCACAGCTGGTCCTGTTTTCTAAAAAAGAATATCAAGGTTGTAGATTCTAGTTATTCTAGAGTCTCAAAGCTTTTGAGGTCTGAGAAGGACAGGCTGGGGACTTTGAAGATCTGGAAGACAGTGTGGCAATTCCTCAAGGATCTAGAACTAGAAATACCATTTGACCCAGCAATCCCATTACTGGGTATATACCCAAAGGATTATAAATCATTCTGTTATAAAGACACATGCACAGTATGTTTATTGCAGCACTGTTCACAATGGCTAAGACTTGGAAACAATCCAAATGCCCATCAATGATAGACTGGATAAAGAAAATGTGGCACATACATACCATGGAATACTATGCAGCCAGAAAAAAGGATGAGTTCATGTCCTTTGCAGGGACATGGATAAAGCTGGAAACCATCATTCTCTGCAAACTGATACAAAAACAGAAAAACAAACACTGCATGTTCTCACTTATAAGTGGGTGTTGAACAATGAGAATACATGGACACATGGAAGGGAACATCACATACTGGGGCCTGTTGTGGGGTGGGAGGCTCGGGAAGGGATAGCAGGGAGTGGGGGTCTAGGGGGTGTAGGGGAGGGATAGCATTAGGAGACATACCTAATGTAGATGACTGGGTGATGGATGCAACAAACCACCTTGGCGTGCGTATACCACCTATATGACAAACCTGCACATTCTGCACATGTACCCCAGAACTTAAAGTATATTAAAAAAAGAGTCAAAAAAATAATAATTGACACCTATACCTGCATTCAGCCTGAGAATGTGAGGGTCAGCACTTTGGTGCAGTGTGTAACAGCGGCTTATGAACCACAGTACACCTACTTCTGGCTGCAGTGCTGTTGAATGCAGGGACTTGGTGGCCATTTACATTGCCACCCTATATCTTTATGACTGCGTGTGCTAAAAGCAGCTTAACTGCCAGCAGACATCTGCCCATAATAATGCCGTAAGTTGAAATGCTGCTAAATTATGAGAAACAAGTGCTTTGAAACACAACAAAAGGGGATCGTTGCAGGTTTTTCTAGCATCTCTGGCTTCATGTTTCTTTTCACAGAGAGATGAATCCTTCTTCACTACAGTTTGGAATAAGAGGAAAGGAAAGTTAAAAAACCCACTAGTTATTGAAAAAAAAAATGTGCCTTCTTTATGTTTGGTTCTTAATATATACTGAGTCATTTAACCCTCACAGCTACTCTGCAGGCTGCATATTATGATCCTCATTTTCTACATGAAGAAATTAAGGGCCACCCAATTTGTTCTGAATACCTACTGAGTGCTACATGCCAGGGACTATGTTGAGCAGTTGGGATACAGAGGCATTGATTGTGGTTCTCATCAATGTGCCGTTATATTGTGGTATCCAAGGAATTGAGACAGTGCAGGGAGAAATATCATGGACGGCATCACAGATTGGTGCCACTAGAGCTGAGGCTTGGTGGAGAAGCAAAGATCTTCCAGGCAGACCAGGCAGGGAAAAAAATATTCCAGGCAGAAGGAAGAGATGTATAAAGGTGACTTCAATAAACAGTAGGTTTTCCATGTGCGTGGCATGTAGGGCTTGGAGAGTGAGGAAGAGGGATTTCAGGGGAAGTTTTCAAAGATGTGGCTGTAGGGGTGACAAGGCCAGCCACGAAACACTTTGCTCTACCAACAAGTTTAGGTGTTATCTTATAGGAGGCATAACATGTTTAACAATGGGATAACGAAGTCAGATCACTGTGACAGATGGTAGATTGAATATAGAAGACAGAAGACCAACAGGTCAGTATATGATAGTCCAGTTTGCATGGGTATTAATTCAGGAATGAGAGATAAGAGCCCTCTCTGAAGAAGGGAGAGTAGAGGTTGAGTTTTGGAACATCATCTGATAAATATAAAAGAGGCAATATCAATAGGCCTTCGTTAGTCATCAATTATATACAGCTAAGGAACAGCTGGAATCAGATTAGAACAAGGGTTTGGCCATGGAAGCCTTTTGCTTCTTCCCTTCTTCTTCTTATTCTAAGCCATCTTGAATCAGTGGGAGATTCTCAGGAGGAGTGGGGAAGACTGCGGTGACCATTAAGCAGACATATAACTGAGAGTCAAACCCACACCCACGCCAATTCCACTTGGAACATATGTATTTACCTTCTCTCTGTGCCTCTGTTTCAGTATTTACCGCTGAGAATATTGGCGGTGGGTGTTTACCTGGTTTATTGGGAGGCTCCATTATAGAGTCAAAGTGCATAATGTGCTCACGTAGATAAAGCAAATATTCCCCTTTCAGAATCTGGAATTTAGCAATGCAAGTATTGAAAAAAACCACCTGGCTGGTGTTTAATTCCAGTTTTTTTCTCGTGTGGTGGAAATGACCCAGGTCTTATTTCTGTGTTTAAGGCATGTGATACAGGTGAGAGTTTAAAGTTGAGAAGGTTGAGCCATAAGAAAACGTACTAAAGCATGCTTTTCTTCATATTTTAGATGGTGGATTTGGAATTAAAATGTGACTCTTTTGTAATCTTAGGTTTTAAACAATTGTGTTAAGAAGATCTGTTGTGACTATGGTCATCTCAACCAAGAGCTTTGGCATATATTTGGTAGAAACAATGAGTTGTAGTTTGTCTCTCTTCGTCTTGTAAAACTGGTTATATTTGAAATTAAGCTAAAATATTTTTTTCCCTTGGAGATAAATCATATTTTGAACTTCTCCATATTCTAATCTCTCATTTGGGATTTATAGTGAAGACACCCGATACTGAGACTTATGTACATGTCTGTGCATAGAGCACATGCGTATGGTTTCCTTCTGGCTTCTGAGAAGTTTTTCTGTTTTATCATGGGTTCTGTTTTAATGATGATTGTTGAGAGGAAGAACTGATGATTGTTGAGTAGAAGAACAGCAAATATGTAGTAATCATGAATAGAAGTCCCAAACTCAAAACCTGAAACTTGACTGACCCAGAGAAAGCCAGGCAGAGTATAAAGGGTTGTACAATTATTTATCTTGCCAGTAGAGCAGATGCTCAGATACTATCCAGCAAAACCACCCACCCCCAATTTTAGATGAAGAAACTGAGGCCTCCAGGTAGGAAATGAGTGGCCAATAGAATAGAGTAGAATGTTCTTAGTCCCTCATTTTGCTTCCTGTTTATTGGATTTTTCAAAGAAATATACATGAGCAGCATCTGTGCATATTTGTGAAGATATACTTTTATGTCTTCCGATCTTCTAAGCAGTAGTCATGCCATTATAGCAAAGGCATTTGGTAAATCTCCAGCAATTTGTTCTAATTAATAAATCTTATTTGAAACATTGGCAACTGATTTAGGGAGAAGAAATATGGAGGGAAGAGACATACATACATTTCTCTTTCTCTTTCATCACTCATCCCATCTTACCCCAACATATAAATCCACCCCAACAGAGAGGATATTGGAGTGACAAGTGCATTTGAAACTTGAGGCTGGATCCCTTGGTATGAGTGGCTCTTGAAAGACCCCCTTCTGTGGGCTATTGGACAGCTATTTTTCTGCAAAGTAGATGCAGTCTTCCTTGGAGAAGATCATTTCATGCTTCTTAGTATGTTTAACCTTTACAGCAAGACACTCTCATCAAAATGACAAACTCCAAGAGAGCCTTCTAAGAGACCAGTAAATCAGAAGCCCTGTGAAATCTGTGGGATTAGCATGCTCCCCCTCTTTGTTTCTGCAGGGTAAGAAAGCCCTGTGCATTTCAGATTTCAATCTTCTCTGCAGGCTCCTTGCCTGAAACCTCCTGCTGTAGCTCACTGGTATTTGAATATTATTTTCATTCAGTCACCTGGGGCCACATACTGACACCAACTAAGGCCGGCACATTGTTTATCTCCCATCAGCAATGTTGTAAAGAAAAGATAACTGCTCTGATGTTTGTTTAGTTGAATTCTCCCCATCCTGGAGAATATCCTTTCTGGGTCTGAAGATAGTGGCTGACTTCTCATGTCATCATTTCCATAGTAGCATGCAATAGCTCAGCAGGCTGTCATCTCCGACCAGTTAGTTGCCTCTGATCTTCTCATCCCATGGCTCAGTCTGTAATGAAACTTTTATAAGAAACCTAGCATTTTCAGCTGCTATAAGATGGAGGCTTGTTCTGTGGAAATCCACAAAATCAAGGCTATATTGAGAGTAGAGGTAGAAAGAGAAAAAAATTGATGAATAACAGTTCTGTTATCTATATAGATGATAAAGTACTTACTGGGGAGTGACTCTTTTGTTAGAGTTTACACATTCATATTTTCAATTTGGAAGGCACCTCTGAGGTTTTTGAGTCTAACTGAATAGCTGATGCATATATACCCCTGGACAAAATTCTTAAATTGCTGTGTAGACTCCATAGGAATATGTATTCTCATCTCCATATGATGTACTAAATGCTTAGCAGTGGTTAGCTTATTTAATCTTTGCAATAACTACGTATGATACATGCTGTTTTCATTCTTAATTTATATCTGAGGAATTGGGGTCAAGGACAGGTTAAGTAACTTGCCCAAGGTCACCCAAGAATATGTTGAGGTAGTGATCTCTGGGTCTTCCCTCCTGATTCCTCTCTTCTGTAATCGATATACGTTACTAATCTCAGTAACAAGAATGTTCACCTCTTCATGAAGCAGCCATTGCATTTTTGTATGTTACTAAGTAGTCTAAAAATCTTCCTTTCACTGTAACTGAAGTCTCTTTGTTTAAACACTCTTTTATTATTGTGATAAAATACATATAACATAACATTTACCATTTTAGCCTTTTTAATTTTTGAGACAAATCCTGGCTATCTTGCCCAGGCTGGAGTACAGTGATGCAATCTTGCAATCTCAGCTCACTGTAACCCCTACTTACCAAAGTCAAGCCATCCTTCCAACCTCAGTCTCCTAAGTAGCTGGGACCACAGGCATGCACCATCATACCCGGCTAAGTTTTGTATTTTTTGTGGAGATGGATTTTCAGCATGTTGCCCAGGCTGGTTTC
>CAUYQU010055078.1:0-58106 GCA_963574635.1 Cheracebus regulus
TTCTCTTGCTGATGAGGAGCTGCGATCCCCGGTAGGAGGAGAGGCATTCTGATTTTGGGTGTTCTCAGCCTTTTTGCACTGGTTTCTTCCCATTGTTTTGGATTTATCCACCTGTCGTCTTTGTAATTGCCAATTTTCAGATTGGTTCTCTGAGTGGGCGTCCGGCTTGTTGGTGATGAAGTTTTTTCTGTTTCTTAGTTTTCCTTCGGCAGATGCCCCTTCCCCACAGACCTGGGCCTTCCCGGGTTCAGCTGTGCTTTCTCCATCCTCAGCACTTCCAATTGCTGTTCTCTTTGTGGGGATGGGACCAGCCGAGCCCGACTAAAAGGGCAACCAGTCCCATACACGCCGCATCAAGAAGCGCCACGATGGCCAAAAGAATTGCGCTGGCGACCCGTGTGGCTCCTTCTCCAGGAATCTCCCAGTTTGTTCGCATCAAAAATTCATCTGCAATTGTGGCATCCACTCACTCTCTGCGCTTTCACTGGGAGCTACAATCCTGAGCTGCTGCTACGTGGCCATCTTGGATCTATCTCCCGGAAAGCCTCTTATTTTTAATTTTGGCTTGTCCTTACAGATCCTAAGATCTTTCAAGGTTTTTCAATGGACTGCTATTGACATTTTAGATGGAACAATTCTTGCTAGTGTAAGACTGCCAGATATAATGAAGAACTGGTCCTAGGCAACAAATATTTGTAGAACCCATCTTACTGAAACAACTTCCAGCTCCTCCCAAAACTTCATCAAATGCCTCCCACATGGAAAGTGTTGTTCCTGCATTGAGTCCCTCTTCTCTCATCACCACTGAAATGATCTAATACCATCCTATGCCACCCAACACTAATAATCTTACTATTAATACATCTAATATTAATAGTAATTTGATATATTTGATCTAATACTAATATAATTTATCCAATATTGTTAGTATGTAATGTAATACCAATCTAATACTTATTTAATACATCTAATACTATACTGTTGTTACTAATGTATCTAGTACTAACACCAATACTCTCACTCATTATAGAGTATATACAAGCCACCCATCCACAGGGTGCCAGGGACTCTTCCATCAGATTACTTCAATGCAAAATTGCTAAATTCCCTGAATCCTCAGGAAGACACATCCTAGAAAGATGGATTTAAAACACCCAGCAACCCTTCAGAAGTTCTCTTTTCCAGTGCAGGTTTTCACTCTTTACAAGATAGCTAAAGACTTCTTTGGAGAAGACTATTTCTCTAAAAGAAACTCTTGCAACAACCAACTCTTAATTTCAGTAACAAGAAATAGAACAAGCTGGAACAACTTTTCCCTCAGAGTACACCTGCATTGTTAAAAGCCAGAGGGTAGAGAATTGTTTGCATTAGAAGTAAATAATCCTTTTGTAGCAGGAAGCAATGTGTAGAAACTGACATTTAAATAAATATAACTGTAAGCAATTCTTGCATATTGTTGATATTTGTTTTACATGTTAAAGCATGTATTCAGTCCAAAAAAAATCCTTGGGTGCTATGATTCATACAGGCATATTACATAGTTATTGAAGTAGACACTTTGTTCTGAGGTTTCAGGGTCTTAATCATATTGATCTCTTTGGAAAGATACCCTACAAAAAAAATTTTTAAGGTTTAACTAAAAACCTGAAGATTTTATAGAAATAAGGGATTTTAAAAATTGTGTTTAATTCCATTTTTTGTGTATGAATGACTTGATTGGGTTTATTGTGTACAAATATCTATTTCCAGAAATATATAATAATATACTGATGTGCATTTTTATGAAGCTAAAATTATATGCATTATGTGTTTTAAAACTAATGACTTTTTTTTTTTGGCTGGCTTAGTCTTAATCCTAAAACGAGGAGTTAATTCTAAACCTATACAAAAAATGGCTAAGGAAATGCTAAAAGCTTGACTGCCCCAACCGTAAAGGTTAAAACAAGGGCAGCAGAAAATCATGCCTAATACCAAAACCTACATTCTAGAAAGATGGAGATCTAAGGAACCACTCTCCCTGTTTCTTTAAAAATTAAAATTAAGGCTAGCCCCAGTGTCTCACACCTGCTATCCCAGCACTTTGGGAGGCCTAAGCAGGCAGATTGCTTGAGCCCAAGAGTTCAACATCAACCTGGGCAACACGATGAAGCCCTGTCACTACCAAAACAAGATTTAAAAACTGATAGAGGATCCAAGATGGCTGAATAGGAACAGCTCCAGAGTGCAGTTCTGAGCAAGAACAATGCAGAGAGTGAGTGCCCACCGCATTTCCAAACAAATTTTCACTGCCCACAGACCAGGAGATTCCTGGGCCGAAAAGTGCCATGAGTTTTCAGCACAGTGGTTTCAGCCGGTGCCAGGTTGGTGCAAAGAAACTCACACAAATCTGGGCAGCTGTTTCAACTGACACCTGGAACACAGAGGATTCAGAGCCGCCCATTCAACTGAAAGGGAGCGGGCAGAGACAGGGAGCCAGGCAATCTGGCTCGGCAGGTACAACCCCCACAAAACAAGCAATCTGAAACGCTCTGAATTGGGAGTTTCCCAGCAAGTGCAGCTGGACAAGACAGTCCAGCTCAGTGGGGGGAAGGGCAACCACCACTACCAAGGCAGTTCACACAGCAGCTGGGCAGAGGCTGTGGCAGCTCAGCAACACCTCTGCTGGCAGATTGTGACTAGACTACTCCATACAGGGCAAGGTATCTGTGAAAAAAGGCAGCAGCACGACAGGAACTTATAAATAAAGCTGACTTTCCTAGGACAGAGCACCTGGGAAAAGAGGTGGTTATGAGTTCTGCTGCAGCAGACTTAAAAGTACCTGCCCAGAATCTCTGCTCAGAACAACGAAGCTCCCAGCACAGCCCTTGAGCTCCCATAAGGGACAGACTGTCTCCTCAAACAGCTCCCCAACTCCCATATACCCAAAGAGACACCTCATAAAGGAGAGCTCAGGCCAAATCTGGCAGGTACCCTTCTGGGATGAAGATAACAGAAGAAGAAACTGGCAACAACTGTTACTATTCTGCAGCCCCTGCGGGTGATCCCCAGGCAAGCAGGGTCTGGAGTGGACCTCCACCAGTCCTGCAGCAGAGGGCCCTGACTGTTAGAAGGGAAACTAAGAAATAGAAAGAAATAACTTCATCATCAACAAAATGGACATCCACTCAGAGACCCCATCCAAAAGTCACCAACTACAAAGAACACAGGTACATAAAGCCACTAAGATGGGAAGAAACCAGCACAAAAAGGATGAAAACACCAAAAACCAGAAAGCCTCTCCTCCTCCAAAGGATCCTAACTCCTCACCCGTTAGGGATTGAAGATGGATGGAGAATGAATCTGATAAACTGATAGAAACAGGCTTCAGAAGGTGGGTAATAAAAACTTCTCAGAGCTAAAAGAACATGTGCTAGCCAAATGCAAAGAAATTAAGAACCTAGAAAAAAGGTTAGATGAGATGCTAACTAGAATTAAACAGCTTAGAGAAGAATATAAACAACTTGAGGGAGCTGAAAAACACAACACAAAACCTTCACAAAGCATGCACAAGTTTCAATAGCCGAATTGACCAAGCAGAAGAAAGGATATCAGAGACTGAAGATCAACTCAATGAAATCAAATGTGAAGGCAAGAATAGACAAAAAAGAGTGAAAAGAAATGAACAAAGCCTCCAAGACATATGGGATTATGTGAAAAGACCTAATCTACATTTGATGGGTGTACCTGAATGTGACAGAGAGCATGAATCCAAGCTGGAAAACACTCTTCAGGATATCATCCAGGAGAACTTCCCCAAACTAGCAAGCCAGGCCACCATTCAAGTCGAGGAAATACAGAAAACACCACAAAGATATTCCTCAAGAAGAGCAACCCCAAGGCACATAATCGTCAGATTCACTAGGGTTGAAATGAAGGAAAAAATGCTAAGGGCAACCAGAGAGAAAGTTAGGGTTACAAACAAAGGGAAGCCCATCAGACTCACAGTGTATCTCTCCACAGAAACCCTACAAGCCAGAAGACAGTGAGGGCCAATATTCAACATTCCTTAAAGAAAAGAACTTTCAACCGAGAATTTCATAGCCAGCCAAACTAATCTTCATAAGCGAAGGAAAAAGAAAATCCATTATGGACAAGCAATTGCTGAGAGATTTCATCACCACTAGGCCTGCCTTACAAGAGCTCCGGAAAAAAAGCACTAAACAAGGAAAGGAACAACCAGTACCAGCCACTCCAAAAATGTACCAAATGGTAAAGACCATTGACACAATGAAAAAAATGTGTCAACTAATGGGCAAAACAACCAGCTAGCATCAAAATTGCAGGATCAAATTCACACATCAATATTAACCTTAAATGTAAATGGGCTAAATACGCCAATCAAAAGACACAGACTGGCAAACTGGATAAAAAGCCAAAACCCATCAGTGTGCTGTATTCAGGAAACCCATCTCCCATGCAAGGACACACATAGGCTCAAAATAAAAGAATGGAAGAACACTTATCAAGGAAATGGAAAGCAAAAAAAAGGAGTTTCAATCCTAGTCTCTGATACAATGGACTTTAAACCAACAAAGATCAAAAGAGACAAAGAAGGGCATTACATAATGGTAAAAGGATCAATACAACAAGAAGAGCTAATGATCCTAAATATATATGCACCCAATACAGGAGCACCTAGATACATAATGCAAGCCCTTAATGACCTGCAAAGAGACTCAGACTCCCGCACAATAATAGTGGGAGACTTTAACACTCCACTGTCAATATTAGAAAGATCAACGAGACAGAAAATCAACAGGGAAATCCAGGACTTGAATGCAGATCTGGACCAAGTGAACTTAATAGACATTTACAGAACTCTTAACCCCAAATCCACAGAATATACATTCTTCTCAGCACCACATTGCAATTACTCTAAAATCATCCACATAATTGGAGGTAAATCACTCCTCAGCAAACACAAAAGAACAGAAATCATAACAAACAGTCTCTCAGACCACAGTGCAATCAAATTAGAACTCAGGATTAAGAAACTAACTCAAAACTGCACAACTTCACGGAAACTGAACAACTGGCTCTTGAATGTAGACTGGATAAATAACGAAATGAAGGCAGAAATAAAGATGTTCTTCAAAACCAACAAGAATGAAGACACAACGTACCAGAATCTCTGGGACACATTTAAAGCAGTGTCTAGAGGGAAATTCATAGCAATAAATGCCCACATGAGGAGCAAGGAAAGGTCTAAAATCAACACCCTATCATCAAAATTGAAAGAGTTAGAGGAGCAAGATAAAAAAAACTCAAAAGCAAGCAGAAGACAAGAAATAACCAAAATCAGAGCAGAACTGAAGAAGATAGAGACTCAAAAAACCCTTCAAAAAATCAACAAATCCAGGAGTTGGTTTTTTGAAAAGATCAACAAAATAGATAGACCTCTAGCCAGACTAACAAAAAAGAAAAGAGAGAAGAATCAAATAGATGCAATAAAAAACGATTAGGGGGACATCACCACCAATTCTACAGAAATACAAACGCCCCTCAGAGATTACTACAAACAACTCTATGCATACAAACCAATAAACCTGGAAGAAATGGATAAATTTCGACACTTGCACTCTCCCAAGACTAAACCAGGAAGAAGTTGAATCCCTAAATAGACCAATAACAATGGCTTAAGTTGAGGCAGCAATTAATAGCCTACCAAGTAAAAAAAGCCCAGGTCCAGATGGGTTTATGGCTGAATTCTACCAGATGTACAAAGAGAAGCTGGTACCATTCCTTCTGAAACTATTCCAAACAATACAAAGAGAGGAATCCTCCCCAACTCATTTTATGAGACCAACATCATCCTAATACCAAAATCAGGCAGACATACAACTAAAAAAGAAAATTTCAGGCCAATATCCATGATGAACATCGATGCAAAAATCTTCAATAAAATACTGGCAAACAGAATGCAACAGCAAATCAAAAACTTATTCAACACGATCAAGTAGGCTTCATCCTGGGGATGCAAGGATGGTTCAACATACACAAGTCTATAAATGTAATCCATCACATAAACAGAACAAAAGACAAAAACCACATGATTATCACAATAGATGCAGAAAAGGCGTTCGACAAAATTCAATAGCCCTTTATGCTAAAAACCCTCAATAAACTAGGTATCAATGGTACGTATCACAAAATAATAAAAGCTATTTACAACAAACCCCCAGCCAATATCATACTGAACAGGCAAAAACTGGAAGTATTCCCTTTGAAATCTAGCACGAGACAAGGATGCCCTCTCTCACCACTCCTATTCAATATAGTATTGGAATTTCTAGCTAGAGCAATCAGGCAAGAAAAAGAAAAGAAGGGTATTCAATTAGGAAAAGAGGAAGCCAAATTGTCTGTATTTGCAGATGACATGATTGTATATTTAGAAGACCCCATCATCTCAGCCCAAAATCTCCTGAACCTGATAAGCAACTTCAGCAAAGTCTCAGGATACAAGATGTGCAGAAATCACAAGCATTCCTATACACCAATAACAGACAAACAGACAGCCAAATCAAAAGTGAACTCCCATTCACAATTGCTACAAAGAGAATAAACTACCTAGGAATACAACTAACAAATGATGTAAAGGACTTCTTCAAGGAGAACTACAAACCACTGCTCAATGAAATAAGAGAGGACACAAACACATGGAAAAACAACCCATGCTCATGGTTGGGAAGCATCAACATTGTGAAAATGGCCATACTGTCCAAAGTAATTTATAGATTCAATGCTATCCCCATCAAACTACCAATGACCTTCTTCACAGTACTGGAAAAAACCACTTCAAACTTCATATGGAACCAAAAAAGAGCCCGCATAGCCAAAACAGCTCTAAGCAAAAAGAACAAAGCTGGAGGCATCACTCTGCCTCACTTCAAACTATACCACAAGGCCACAGTAATCAAAGCAGCATGGTACTGGTACCAAAACAGAGACATAGACCAATGGAACAGAACAGAGGACTCAGAAGCACACCACACATCTACAACAGTCTGATTTTTGACAAATCCAGCAAAAACAAGCAATGGAGAAAGGACTCCATGTTTAATAAATGGTGTTGGGAAAACTGGCTAGCAATGTGCAGAAAGCAGAAATTGGACCCCTTCCTGACATCTTACACTAAAATTAACTCCAGATGGATTAAAGATCTAAACATAAGACCTAACACCATAAAAATCCTAGAAGAAAACCTAGGCAAAACCATTTAGGACATAGGCATAGGCAAGGACTTCATGGCTAAAACACCAAAAGCAATGGCAACAAAAGTCAAAATAGACAAATGGGATCTAATTAAACTCCAGAGCTTCTGTACAGCAAAGGAAACAATCATTAGAGTGAACTGGCAAGCAACAGAATGGGAAAAAATTTTTGCAATCTACCCATCTGACAAAAGGCTAATATCCAGAATCTACAAAGAAGTAAAACAGAATTACAAGAAAAAAAACAAACCCATTCAAAAGTGGGCAAAGGATACGAACAGACACTTTACAAAAGAAGACATCGATGAGACCAGCAAACATATGAAAAAATACTCATCATCACTGGTCATTAGAGAAATGCAAATCAAAACCACATTGAGATACCATCTCACAACAGTTAGAATGGCGATCATTAAAAAATCTGGAGACAACAGATGCTGGAGAGGATGTGGAGAAACAGGAACACTTTTATACTGTTGGTGGGAGTTTAAATTAGTTCAACCATTGTGGAAGACTGTGGTGATTCCTCAAGGACCTAGAAATAGAAATTCCATTTGACCCAGCAATCTCATTACTGGATATATACCCAAAGAATTATAAATTGTTCTATTATAAAGACACATGCACACGTATGTCCACTGTGCCACTGTTTACAATAGCAAAGACTTGGAACCAACCCAAATGTTCATCATCGATAGACTGGATAAAGAAAATGTGGCACATATTTACCATGGAATACTACGCAGCCATAAAAAACGATGAGTTTGTGTCCTTCACAGAGACATGGATGAATCTGGAAACCCTCATTCTCAGCAAATTGACACAAGAACAGAAAACCAAACACTGTATGTTATCACTCATAGGCAGGTGTTGAATAATTAGAACACATGGACACAGGGAGGGAAGCATCACACACTGTGGTCAGTAGGGAGGGTCTAGGGGAGGGATAGTGGGAGTGGGGAGGGTGGGGAGGGATAGTAAAGGGAGAAATACCAGATATAGGTGATGGGGGGATGAAGGCAGCAAACCACCTTGCCATGTATGTACCTATGCAACAGTCCTACATGATCTGCACATGTAGATCCCCAGAACCTAAAGTACACTAACAAAAAAAAAAAGAATATTCTAAAAATAAAATAATTAGCTGGGCATGGTGGAGCCCATCTGTAGTCCCAGTTACTCAGGAGGCTGAGGCAGGAATATTGCTTGAACTGGGGAGGCAGAGGTTGCAGTGAGCTGAGATCACACCACTGCACTCCAGACTGGAGATAGAGCCAGACTCCGTCTCAAAGAAAAAAAAATCGCAGTATCTACCACAAGCTGACCTGCAATAAAGGAGTTTCTAAAGAAGGCTCTTTGGGCAGAAGTGAAACCATCCCAGAATGAAAGTCAGAAATGCCAGAGAGCAATGAAGAGCAAAGAAAAGATAAATTTCTGAATAAATCTAAATGAGTACTAACTGTTAATATTACCATTAATACAATACTGTTCATGTTATCAGTAATAATACTATTAATACCAATATTGTTAATATGATAATGCCATTTAATATTAATTTATTTCACTGAATTTATAAAGAATATAGAATTAAAATGCACAATAACAAGCATATATATGAATCTAGAGGGGGTCATAGAGTTCAAGTGTTCGAAGAAACTATGATTTATCTAGGAGAAAGTTAAAGGTATAATTGTATTATCTGGATAAGTTAGTAACAATTTACATAATCTCCAATCTACTGGAGAAGGTGAAAAATGGAATGATTGTTTTTTAAAAATCACATTATCAGATCAAAATAATGCAAGAAAAGAAAGAAAAATAAACACAGAAAATGTAAAACAAGATAAATACAATATAGGATTATGAATTTAAACCCAAATAGATCAGTAATTACATTTAATGTAAATTAACTGTTCCAATTAAAAGACAAAGATTGTCAGATTGAATGAAAAAAAAATCTAAGTATACTCTTTGTAAGAGACATACCTAAAGTATAAAACTATAGTAAGATTGAGAATAAGATGATAAAAAACAAAGATATCATGCAAATATGAGCCTGAAACATATAGCATGGCTATGTTAATATTAACATCAGACATATCATAAAGTCAAATATTCATTACTAGAGATAAAGAGAACCAGTCATAATAATTAAAGTCTCCATTCATCAAGAAGACTCAACAGTTTAAATCTGTGTGTCCCTAATAACATGGTCTCAAAAATGTATAAATAAAAATGGACAGAACTGCAAGGAAAAATAATACAAATCCATAATCATAATGAAATCGTGTAATTATCTTAGTAATGAACAACCAAAAAGACTAGTAAGAAAGCAGATATAATATGCTTATCAACTCAGCTAAACAAAATATATGGTATAATACATTGAATCCAATTATTTCCAAGCACATAGGAATGTCTGAGAAAACCTACATACCATATTCTGGGCTATAAAGCAAATCAGCAAATTTTAAAGGATTAAAATCATAGAAAGCAAGATCCTTGGGCAGATAATTGTGCTGAAGAATAATAAAACAAGGAAATATGCTTATGTTTAGAAATTTTTAAACGCTCTTCTAAACTACCTAGGAATCAAAGAAAAAACCATAATGGAAATTAGAAAGTATATCAAACAATAATGAAAATGCCTTAAATCAAACTTTGTATGATGTAATTTAGGCACTGTTTATAAGAAAATATGTCACTTTAAACACACATATTAGAAAAAGGGAAAAGCTGCAAATTAATAAATTAAATATTCATCTCAGATTAGAAAGAGAACAGCTACATGAAAAGAAAATTATGAGCCAATTTCACTCATAGCCACAAAAGCAAAAATCCCAAACAATATATGAGTCATCAGGCCAGTGAGGTTTCAGTGAGCCGAGATCATGCCACTGCACTCCAATCTGGGCAACAGAGCAAGACTCTGCCTCAAAAAAGAAAAAGAAAAAAAATTAGCCATCAGAATCTAATCATGTATTTTAAGAATAAGCTGGCATGATCAAGTTATATTTAAATAGTAGTCATCTGTGGGTAGTAGAATTATCAAGATTTTTATTCTGCTTTTTATGCTAATCTTTCATTTAGAAATTTTCTACATAAACATCTATTACTTTAGAAACCAGAAAAAATATTTTTGAATTAGTCATTAATAGTCTGATCTCTCATCTTTTTTAGATCAACTAGTTAAAAAATGGCAAGAAGAAAAGAACAAGGGCTGGCTCAGAACAGCCATTTTGTCTGAGTAATATAAGGATACAAGGTCTTACTTGTCTCAGTGTCTCTACCGCGTTGACTGAGAGCAAAGAAAGGGTGAATAGAAGTGGAAAAGGATTTACAGAGATAGGAATGTGACAATAGCAATTTGTAGGCTTTTCCTCAAACATTAAGGGAGCGATCTCATACACAAACGCATCTATAAATAGACTCCATATTGCAATTTGATGAATAATTTAAAATCACTTTGCAAACAGAGTTAAGAAAACAGGAACTGAGATGCTTAAAAATCAATAGTTCTGTCCTATCCCAACCTGGAGAGTTACAGAAACAGATGTCTAAGTTTTACATTATTTTTTAGAAATGTTGGAATATAGATGGTTAAGTACCAGAAGACTTAAAAACATTTACAAGCTTTGAGCTAATAGTTCTACCTTTAGAAATCTAGAAGTAATCCGTGATACACACAATGATTTTTGCATAGGATATTTTTCAAAGCATTATTTATTATGGCAAGTATTTTCAAGCAACATAAATGTCCAGCTATAGGGAAATGGTTCAATAAAGTGGGACACTCTTTGGAACAGTGTGCAGCCATTCGAAATCATATTTTAGAAGGACACATTATGAGATAAGGAAGTGTTCATGATCTAGTAAAAGGAAAAATATTGGTTTATAAAACATATTTTGGAATGCATCCCAACTTTAGGATATGCGTATCATACATAAATATAAGTAGGAAAAAACACAGAACATCCTTTTGTGGTAAAATTATGGATAATGTTGATCTTCTTTATACTTTTCAGTTTTTTTCCAATTTTTCTACACAAAATATTAGTATTACTTTTATAAATACAAAAAAAAGTTTTATAAAAGAAAATAAATAGTAAGCTTATTACCTTAAATAGAGTCAAACACCCTTCATCAACCCAAATCCACTTCTAACGAGAGGTCAGTAGAGATCACTATATCATTTCTCTATTGCCACATAACAAATTATCACAAATGTAATATCTTAAACCAATATGTATTTATTATCTCACAGTTTCTATGAGTCAGGAATTTAAGCAAGCTTAACTGGGTCCACTGCTTATGGTCTCACAAGGCTTCATTCAAAGTGTTAGCCAGGCTGCATTCTTACCTGAAGGCTTGACTGGGGAAGAATCTGTTTCCATGTTCACTCTATTACTGACAGAATTTGTTTCCTTGTGCCTTTGGAGTGAGTGCCCCCTGCTTCCAGGATGAAGAAGATTCTACCTCTCTGCCCCATCTGAAATTAGGTATGGCCAGAATGACTCCTTCTGGCCAATGAAATGTGAGCAGAATGGACTAGTGACTCTTCCAAAGTGACTAATTCCTACTGCAAGTGTCTCCATGTTTAAAAAGGTCCAGATCCAGACCATTTAAGAATCAATTTTGCAAAATTTCCAAGGAAAAGAATTTCCTCGCTTTCAGAAACTATTACATTTGGGAGGCCAAGGTGGACCAGCCTGGACAACACAACAATACTCTGATTCTACAAAAAGAAAATTTAAAAATTATTTGGACATGGTGGTTTGTGCCTATAATCCCAGCTAATAAAGAGGCTAAGGCAAAAGGATCACTCAAGCCCAGAAGCTCAAGGCTGCAGTAGGATACTACAGCACCATTGCACTCCAGCCTGGGTGACAGAGTTCTAATTTCTAAAAAAAAAAAAAAAGAAAAGAAACTATTACAAAGATGATGAAGTATCATGTTAATACCAAATCTGAATAAGGGCGATACAAGAAAAGATTATCACTGGTCAACATCTCTTATGAACATATATGCCAAAATCCTAAATGAAATATTTGCATATTGGATCCAATAATTTAGGCTAGCATGCAGAGGCATGATCACATTCCACTGCAGCCTCAACTGCCCAGGCTCAAGTGATCCTCCCACCTCAGTTCCCCAAGTAGCTGGGACTACAGATGCATGCCACCATGCCCAGCTAATTTTTTCTTTCCTTGTTTTTTTTTTTTTTTAATCCTCTGGTCTCAGCCTCTCAGTGTTGAGATTACAGGTATGAGCCACCACATCTGGCCCAATAATATTTTTTAATGTAGTACATTACAGTTTCTCCCAGAAAATCAATGATGGTTTAAATTAAAAGAATAAAATATTTCTGTTCGATCACAATTTAAAAAGGAAAGCATAAAATTATCTAAATAAGTACACTGTATATAAAACCACTTGAGAAAATTCAAAATCTACTCATGATTTTTTTAATACTTTCATTAAACTACTAGTAAATGTGATCATCCTTAACCTAATAAAAGGAATCTACCCAAAAAAAAAAAAAAAGCGAAGTTCACAATTAAGTCTTTCACAGCATTTCTTTTAAATGAAAAACAAAAGGATAATCTTACCACAATCTCCATGTAACTTTCTTTAGTGATCCAAGCAAAGGAAAAAAGACAAAAAAAGATCAATAAAAGATTTAAGAACTAGGAAGGAAGAAATTATCACTATGTACACAAAGAAACCAGAAAATGATACACGCATTTGTGAAATCTGCTGTTTCAAAGGTAGCACTGCAGATCAGTGGGGAAAGGACTGTACGCAATAAACAATACTGGTACAATTAGTTATGAATTTGGAAAAAATTTAAAACTGGATCTCTATCTCATGCCCCACACAAAAATAAGTTCCAGGTAAACTATAAAAAGCAAATATTTAAACATTTTTTAAAGAGGAGGTTATATTATGACTGATACGGTTTGGCTATGTCCCCGCCCAAATCTCATCTTGAATTCTCATGTGTCATAGGAGAGACCCAGTAGGAGGTAATTGAATCATGGGTGCAGGTCTTTCCCATGCCATTCTCATGATAGCAAATAAGTCTCATGAGATCTGATAGTTTTAGAAAAGGGAGCTTCCCTGCACAAGCTCTCTTCTCTTGTCTGCTGCCATGTGAGATGTACCTTTCACCTTCTACCATGATTGTAAGGCCTCCCTAGTCATGTGGAACCGTAAGTCCATTAAACCTCTTTCTTTTGTAAATTTCCCAGTCTCAAGTATGTCTCTATCAGCAGCATGAAAATGGACTAATATAATGATCTTGGAGTAACACAAGATTTCTTAAATCAGACTCAATCACCACAAACCATAAGGAAAAGACTGATAAAATCCAACTACATTAAAACTGAACATCTGTTCATCAAAACAGCATATTTAAAAGTATAAAGAACAGGATACAAATAGAATCCAGAATATGTAAAAGAACTTCTAAAAAAAAAACTATAAAAAGGATAATCTAGACAATAAATGGACAAACAATTTAAGAATACAATTTTTAGAGACACTCAAGTGGCCAAAGTACGGGTAGAAAATCCTCAAACTCACTAGCCAAGGAAATGCTAATTAAAAGAGGAAGATACTGCCAAGCATGGTGGCACGTGCCTGTAATCCCAGCTACTTGGAAGGCTGAGGCAAGAGAATCATTTGAACCCAGGAGGTGGAGGCTGCGGTGAACTGAGATTGTGCCATTGCACTCCAGCCTGGGCAACAAGAGTGAAACTCCGTCTCAAAAAAAAAAAAAGTAAGATATTTAATATCTACTCAACAATTAAAACATCTGAAGATACAAAGGATTAGTGAGGATATAAAGAAACAAACCTCTGGAAAATAATCTGACAACAGCTGTGAGGCTGGAATTGGGTCTAGCCTGTGACACCGCAATCTCAGCTGTTCAGTGTATACCTGGTCTATTCTTTTCCAAGTGTCCAACACAGAGAAAAGATGAGCCAGTGGGACATGGCAATTGGGAGGGGTAGAGGCTGAGGAAGCTGATCAGAGAGACTGGAAGTGGGATTTGCATCACATAAGACAACATCAGATGCCAGTCTTTCCTAGGAGGTGAAATGGGCAATTACCTGGGGTGAATTCTCCCCAAGTGGCAGCTCCATCATTTTATCTTCTAAAACCAATCTGATCATGTTACTTCCTCCTTAATTTTGTCAGCTAAAACTGCCAAAGGAAGAGCCCCAGGCTGTATCAGCTTCTTACTACTGCTGTAACAAACTTCCACACCCTTAGTATTTTAATACAACAAACATTTATTTTACAGTTCTGGAGGTCACAAGTTAGACACAGTTCTCACTGGGCTAGAATTAAGGACTGCATTCCTTTCCAAAGTCTCTAGGGGAGAATCCCTTTTATTGCCTTTTCCAAAGGCTTCCAACATTCCTTGACTAGTGCACCCTTCCATCTTCAAAGCCATCAATGGCAGCTAGAGTCTTCCTCACCTCACATCACTATAACATTGACTATTCTGCCTCTCTCTTCCACTTTTAAGAACACTTGTGATTACTCTGAGCCCATCCAGATAATCCAGGATAATCTCCCTATTTTCGGAGTTGCTGATTAGCAACCTCATTCCATCTGCTGCCTTAACTCCTCTGCCATGTAACATAACATAGTCCTGAGATTAGGATGTGGACAGCTTTATGAGCCATTATTCCACCTACCATGCAACCCCTCCTCCACTCTCACCCCCTTCCATCCCCAACAGAGTTCCAACCATTTGACAATGCCCCTAACACTTATTGCAGGGTCCCAACTCCTTCACTATGACTCCCCATACCTCCAGCCTCCACACCTCTACATACTCTGTACTCTGGTTATTCCAACCTTCTAGGCTTTTTCTAATAATTGTGTACCCAATCCATGCCCAATTACAACTCATGCTCTAGGGCCCAGCCCAAAGGCCACTGCCTCTCTAAAGCTTTCCCTGATTCTCAGCCCAAATGAATTGTCCCTCAACACATTCGCCTGGCTTTCTATGTATTTGAACTGCAGCATTGAGTATGGCCCCCTGTCATTATATGTTTATGTGTTCCTTCCTCAATCTGAACTGGTGAGCTCTTCAATAAGAACTCAGTCTCATTTGCCTGTGGGTTCTCAGATCATAGCATAGGAAACGGCAAAGAGTAGACAATCGGGGAGTATTGCCAAAGCTTGGATGAGGCAGAAGGAAGCTTTCCTAAGTTTCCGTCAATGGAAGAGATGTCAAAGAGTAACCTGGGTTAAGTGTACAGCAAATGGGGCCAAAGAATCAGTTCAGATGATCACAACAAAAAAGCACCTCAACAATCCACTGCTTAGCTTGATATACAATTTACTATCATGTGCAAGAATCTCTGCACCACAAGTGACACCTATCTTTGTTTTTTTTATTGCTAACCTGTGGGTCAATTCTAAAGTAACTGACGAAATTAATCTCAAGAGAAAAAAAAAAAGTTTCATCTAAAATGATTTACAAAGATGTCCTCAATATTAGAGAAAAGAGAGTAGATATTGCTCTAACACAACAGGAATGCCTGGCAACCACTCAATAGCCCAACACATACACAGACCCCTTCTCCAGGAAAGGCTGAGAACCAACATGCTGGAGAATGCAAAACATGCTACAGTCAACCCTTTTGGGGATAAGTTGCCCCTACATAGATACATGCCTACAGATGTATATCTATATTGTAATAAAGGTGCTATGGTTGAAATATCCCCTCCAAAACTCATGTTGAAACATAATCCTCAATGTAGCAGTATTGAGAGGTGGGGCCTTTAAGAGGCCATTAGATCAAGAGTGGATTAATCCATTCATGGGTTAATGGGTTAATGGATTAGAGAGTTATCATGGGAGTAGAGCTGGTGGCTTTGGCCCTGGACGTTAGACTTCTCAGCCTCCATGACTATACGAAATAAATTCCTTTTATCTGTAAATTACCCAGTTCAGGTATTCTGTTATAAGCAAAAGAAAACAGACTAAAACAAACTGGTACTTTCTTTAAAAAATGGTTGTTAAGAAAACAGGGTTTCACTTAATATCAGTGATTTGTTACTTGACGATCATGTTCAAGCAACAAAACTCCCAGCTAGAGAGAGGATGAAAGACTAAGCAAAAGAAAGGTAATGTTGTAGCACAATTATTCTCAAAAAAAAAAGAAAGAAAGAAAGAAAGAAAGAATACAATGGCTTAAGTGTAAATTTCAGTTCAACAGAATTTCTCTGATCAAATTGTATTCAATAATATGAATTCTGAAATTAATTTTAAAGTATGCTGGAAAGGAAGTCTGAGGCGCGCACACACACACACACACACACACACACACACAAAACACGCACATAGAAACAGGAGACATGGCTTCAGCACCATGGACAGCGGACCCATGACGCCTCGCCTATTGGAGTCATTGCTACCAGGGATGAGAGCTGAGATAGCAGAGCTGCCCAAAAAATCTACAGCATTTATTCTAATGTTTAAGTTGGAACAATTCCAACATGAGCAAGTATTTTCCTTGGTTATGGCACAAAGCATCAGTCTTCTTCACTGAGAGGATACACAACTTACATCTACTAAAATCTGCTTCTGTGATCACCTTTACAGTAAAGCCCTGAAACTTTTGTAAAAATAGAAATGATTCTGCCATTGACACAGGAACTGAAATAATCAAAAATGATACACAGAATCCAAGTTTGAACGGCTAGATTGGTTCAAGAAGCTCATGAGACTTTTTCAAATTTATAAATGCAGCATGTTCTCAGCCTCCCTCAGAAAAATAAAGGATAGCTTCTTCAAAACAGCTAACAAAATATACCCATGTGTTGATTTTTTTCTCATAAATAGCTAAAAATGTAAATATAAAGCAGTGTAGATTTTCCCCTACCGTGAGTGTTACAAAGATATCTGGGAAAGTGATGTTTTGAGGTCCAATATCACCACTAATCAGCAGCACCTGTGGCAATACCAGACAAAAACCCCTCCATTCTAGATAGTGTCCATTTTTTTCCGTTATAAAGACCCCATTTACCATCAAAACTTTTTCAAAACATAATATTGAGTATCAACTAAGAAAATACGTGAAGCTATGTAAGTTCTAAAACATTTGCAATTAACTTGCACTGTATAAACAACAGCATCTACATACAAGTGAAAAAAATTATACTGCTCGAAAGTGAAACACATCAGTTAGTCACTGCACTTGTGTTTAAACGCCCCATGTTTTCTGACAGTTCTCCAAGTCTGAAAACACCAGAACTACTTCAGCTTTTCTCATGTGAGAATCAATGGGCCATTGATTCTCGAGATCTGACAAGGTCTTTTCAGATCTTATCAATGATCCCTCCAGAGTGCGACTGTTCTACAAACACTCCTTTTTGGGCCAAAATAGGTATCTCTGACACTCTTTAAGATGTTCTTGAATATGAGGAGACTGTGAGTTACTTCTTTTAAATAGGAAAGCACTCTTGCACATTCCTTTGGGATCCACATCTGAGAAAGTCCAAAGAAAAGAAAAAGGGCAACAGTTTGCCCCTGAAAGGGAGTTCAATCTCAGAGGCATGTGTGAGGGCCTGTGCCAGAGAAATACTTTTGAAGCGGGGACTGTGTAATTTACCCAGTCAAATCTCTAAGGGCCTCTCCGCAAAGCCTTGCTGCCCAAGATTCCTTCCGGGAATCCCACTCCACCAACGCTCATCAACCGAGAGAACCACGGGCTCGCCGACGAGACCCGCAAATCCAGGCTGCTTTGAAGGACGGTGGAAGATCACCAACGCCTGGCCACCAGATTTAGGACCTGACTCTTGGTTAACTTTCAAATTTCTTATGCCAGAAACAAAACTCAGAGTAGGGGGGAAATGGAAACATCACCAGGCAAAAAGAAAAAATAAACTCTTTCCCGAAACAAGACTTCCAACTAGAACACGTGTGGGAACAATAAGAAACACGTTCTAACCACCCCCCAGAATTAAAACACCGCGACCGACAAGCGGGACCTGCGCGCGCCCCGCCGCCCGCGCGCGGCCCTCCGCAGGGTCACCGAGGGGTGAGGCCGCGCTCTCCCGGCGGCCGTCCAGGGGGAGGAGGCCCTGCGCCGCGCGCCGCCGCCCTCCAGTCCGGCGCGGCCGCCCCGGGGTGTTCCCCAGACCTCTTTTCCATCGGGAGGAGAAATCTGTGCCGTTTTGAAACTGAAGCCTCAGGAAGTCCAGACGTTTTCTGAACGGCTGCCGAGGCACTCTCGGCTTCCCGCGGCAACTTCCGAATTTGGGGAGGAGCGGAGGCGGGGGGACCAGGCCTGAAGACCGCACCTGGAGGGAGCGCGGGGCCAGTCGCTGTCCCGGGCCGCCGCAGGCGCCAGCGGCGGTCGGGGACGGCGCGACCCAGCCCGGGACCCCCGCCCGCCCCGGCTCGGGCGAAGTTTGCCGCGGTCCCGGGCCGCCCCGTCACTCGGCCTCCGTCGGGGTCTCGGTCCCCGTAACCCGCAAGGGCGCCCGACCCCGACCCCGCCCGCCACCGCTCACTCACCTGCCCTGCGCCGAACGGCCAGACCGTGGGCCGGCGGGGAGAGGCCGGGCGGCCCGGGCGGGGTCAGGGCGAGGCGGGCGGAGAGGCGGCGGCGGATCCTAAGCCGGCAGAGGCGGCGGCGACCGCGGCTGAGGCGGCTGAGGCGGCTGAGGCGACCGAGGCGACCGAGGCGGCTGAGACGGCGGTCGCGGCCACAGGCGCTCCAGCCAGAGCGTTGCGCGCGGCGCGGGCCCGCCCCTCTGTACCACTGACCAATCTCGCGCCGCGCGCACCGCCGGCCCCGCCCCCGCCTAAGGGCAGGCTCGCGAAAGCGGGCGCCGCGGGCCAATCAAACGGCGAAACATCGGCTAGCGAGGCCAATCCGAGACCGGGAAGTTCTCTGGAAAAAGCCAACTCGAGTCAAAGGGGCGGGGGCGGGGCGGCGGGGGGGTGGGGGGAACCAGTCCAATTGACGTGCGGGGGCGGAGCAGACCATTGGGCGGGGAGGAGGCGGGGCCTCGAAAGGGCTGGTTACTCGTCGTGGGCGGGGCACTTAGTGGGCGGGTCAAGAATCGGGGCGGAGCCCTAATGAAGTGAGGCGGGGCGGGGACGGCAGTGGGCGGGGGGGGCGGGGCGGGTCATGATTTGGGGTGGGGCAGCGGTGGGGCAGCGGTGGGGCAGGGGTGGGGCTGAGTTCGGGGAGCCTGGCCAGGGCGAGACCGAAGTCGGGGCTGTTGGAAGACGGGCAAGAGCAGTTAGCGGGCCTCGGGGTTGGGAAATTCAGGCCCTTGACGGGGCGGGGCCCAGGCTGGGGGAGAGTCTGTGGTGGGCGTGACCGCGGATAGATGGGGCGGGGCCTTGGTTGGGCGGGGCCTTTTGGGGGGCGGGGCCTAGTGGGCGGAGCAGCTCCGTAGTGGGCTGGGCGGGCCTATTGTGGGTGAACGGGATGGGCGGGGCGGGCCTGTGGTGAGTTGGGCCTTGGTTAGTCAGGGCGGGCCTGTGGTGGGCGGGGACATGGGCGGGGCGGCCCGGCTGGGACCGGACGGGACGGGCTTGGAGGCTGAACTCTCGGGCCAGGCCGCGGCCCCGAGAGCCCCTGGATGGCACCCGCTTCTGGTTCTCTGCCTGCTTCGCGCCAGCCCCGAGGCTAGGGCCACAGCCTCCCGCGGGCTGGGGCCTCGAGCGGCCAGTGAAGAGTGGGTCCTCCCCGGCTGGGCCCAGGAGCCGCCCGCCCCGCGCTGGCCCCGGGCCCGGTCCCCTCCGCCCGCCCGCTCGGCGTCTGGCGTGCCCTGGCCTGGGGCAGGGCGTTGGGGGCCCCGCGGGCTGCAGGGCGAGGCCGCCCTTACCCGGGGCTGGCTCCGGGCCGTTCTGCTCCGCGCGGCTTTCCCCGTCCTTCCCGCGGAGGCCTCGCAGTGCGTCCTCGCCGGAGCGTTTGTTCCGCGGCGCTGAGCGCCCGCCCCGGCCTGGGGCAAGGGCAGCCGGATGCCCCCATCTCGGTCGCCGCGCCTGGGTCCTGCTTCCCCTGGACCCTCGCCGGGTTGGGAGGCGCCTCCGGGTGTCTGTGGGGAGCGGGTGGTGCGGATGGAGGAGGGGACGGGAGGAGGGGGGACGGCAGCAGAGGGCCCTGAGCCGGAGAAAAGTCGTCGGACACCCCAGGGCCCCGGCGGCTCGCCTCAGACCGTCCTCCACAGACGGGAATCACGCCCCAACGCCCGGGCCCGCCCTCCTGCCGCCTCCCGCGCGCGCCAGGGCCAGCCGGGCCACCGGGATGTCCTCCGAGGCGGCGTCACAGGCCACCCCAGGAGCCCCTGAGCCGGCGCGGAGACAGGGCTTCCGATGGACGGAACCCACTCGGGGAACGTTCTGGGCCGTCCACGCCACGCGCAGGGCGGCCGTCAGCTGGGGTTGGAGGTGGGTCGGGAAGAGAGGTGTCCTTTTGTCTCCAAATGTCGCTTCTGTCATTAAAAGACAACCTTAAAATAGAAAAAAAAGAAAAAGAAAAAGAAAAAAAAAGGCCTGGGCTGGCGTGAGCTTCCTCGAGCTACAGAGGCTGAGTCCGCAGAGAAGGGAGGTCGGGGCCACGACCCACTCGGGAATGCGGACGCCCCGCGGGCGAGTATGGAGCGAGGCTGGGGGGCGCGCTTGGCCAACCCGTGCTTTGGACGGGCCTAGCGGTTCGGTGGGGGGAAGGAGGATGAAGGAGGGGAGGGAGGCCGAGGCGGTGGGAATGCAGGGGGAGGACGCTGTGGCCAGGATCTTGCTGGAAATTGACCGGAAGGGATGGTAGTGCAGGGCACCGTGGCTCACGCCTTCATCCCAGCGCTTTGGGAGGCCAAGGCAGGAGGATCGCTGGAGCCCAGTAGTTAGAGACCTGCCTGGGAAACATCGTGAGACTGTCTGTTTTTAAAAACGGAGGAGGAGGGACAGCGGCCCCGCCATCCCAGAGGACCTGGGCCTGACGGAGGCCCAGAGCCCGGGGCTGCCTCAGCCCCACCTTGACTCTGCGGGCAGAGGCCCGGAGGGCCCTAGGGATGCCGTGCTGGAGGCTGGAGCTGGCGCGGGGCTCTGGGCAGAGCGCTGTCAGTGCCCCCAGATTATAGGCTGCCAGCCTCCCACGTCGCCGTCCTCTGCGGGAGCCCGCGGCCTCAGCTGCCTGTCCTGCCGGCTGAAAGACACAGTTAGTCATTAGGAAAGTAATGATAGTATTTTCAGGGCAGCGTGTTGGGCCCTAACAACTTTCTATTATTTCCAGTTCCTGCCAACCCTGTGAAGAAAAAAGCAGCTCATCTCTCACGGCCCCGCCCCTTGACACACAGGCTGATCAGGCCTTGTTCTGGGCTCTCCGGGAGACTGCAGGGCAGCCTCGCCCAGGTGGCAGCAGCTGGCCCCCCTCCTGGTGCCCGGCCTCCAGGTCCAGAGCTTCCTGCCTTCCTGAGCTCAGAGTTCCATGTCGGGGTGCTGGTCCTGGCAGAAGTGCACCCAGGGGCCAACATTTATAAATAACTCCAGGACGTCTTGCTGTGGGTATGTAAGTCGGGGAGGGAGGTTAAAATCTGCTTGGAATGATGTCAGATCCAGCCCCAGGAAATCTCCAGGCGCCCAGCCTTGTCATGGGCTGGGACATCTGCAGGGGTCGGGGCGGGGCCTTCTGTAGCTCCACTTTAGATGGCTAGAGTGCGGGGAAAACAGTTACACACAGAAAGCAGTCACAGTGGTAATTAACGTCAAAATCCTGTGTGATGTTTAGGCCTCCACAGGAGCCCTGGAGAAGCTGAGCCCTTCCACACACCACCAGCACTCCAGCTGCAGGCCTCCTTACCCCTGCTGTGGAGGGATGTTGGCAGTCTGGGCAGAGTGTGTGGTCTCTGTGGCCTTAAGCAGGACTACACCCCAGGCTGAGCCTCTCCTCGGAGAATTCACCCTTACCTCAGCTGCAACTCTAGAACACAGGTACCTCTTCACAAAGCACAGGGGCAGAAGTCCCTCTTCCAAGGGACCGGCAGCACCCAGTGTCTGCCTCCCCAGGCTTCTGCCCTGCCCAGGCACTGCGCCAAACCCCACCAAAAGCTGCAGGCGGGAGGGCGAGGCGGGCTCAGCTGAGCTCACAGAGCATCCTCTGATAGCCAAAGTGCTGGAGTGGAAATCAGAGACCACAAAGCCAGTCCCTGTGCCAGCTGCCCCTGCCCCGGGTAGGGAAATACAGAGACTAAAGATACTTCCCACTTCTATTTCCTCCTTATATCAGTGTCGTCATAGATGCACCTGACCTAACTTACCTGGTGCTGTGGCGTTTGTACTTTGATTAGGTGGAGCAGCTCAGGGGTTCCCTCATGCCCTCTCCCCTGTCCCCATGCTGAGGAGGAAGCACCCACGTGCAGCACTGCCTGACCAGCCCCTGGCCCTGGGCCTGGGACGCCTGCAGAGAGACAGCAAGCCACGACCAGCAGGCTTGTGAGGTGCCCCCAGCTTGGGTGATGGTGACACCCAGAACAGGGCACTTCCTGGAAATGTGCTCTGGAGGGGAATGGGCATGAGGGGAGCATCGGACAGGCGGAGAGAGGCTTCCAGCATAGGTGGGGCTGCAGCTGCCACTCCTCTTCAGAGTAATCCTTACCCTGTGCCCTCCAGCTGCCCCGCATTCCAGGCCTTTCCCAGAAGCACATTCTGCACTGTGTCTGCATCCCGGGCACTCCCTCAGCCTCCAGCCCCCTTCCCCTTCCCCAGCACAGAGTGGACACAGGATGGGGAGCACCTCTGCAGATGTGAGGGGCTGACAATGACACCTGTCCCTATCATAGGCACAAGAAGTTATCAGTGTTGGTAGGTTGGATCCAAGCCATGCACAGAAGCAGATGGCTCTGCCCCAAAGGGTAAAACATCCTAGAAGTGAATTGGAGTCCCACATAGAGCAGCTCATCAGCTTCTCTGGCAGTGTGCCCTAGTTTTAGCAGAAAATAATCACAGGGTCTCTAATATTTGGCTGTGGAGAAGCGCCCAGAACTCCCCCAGCTGCCCTCATCATCCCTAATGGACGAGGGGTGGGTCCCGTGTCCTCTCAGCCCTTCGTGCTAAGCAGAGGAATCCTTAGCCTGCCCCTCAGACTGGTACCTCTGCAACTCGGACAGACATCTCAGGCCCTAGGGTTCCTGAGTCACTGCCGGCAGAGAGAGAGCGATGGACAGAGAAAAGAGAGATGGAGGAGAGGGCTCCTGCTGCCAGCCTGGTGCCCTCAGGGGCCTCTCAGCCCTGGGGAGCAGCCCTCCTCTGCCCTGGGCCCCTCCTCAACTGCACGCAGAGCACTCCCCGTGCCGTCTTTTTTATATATGCAAGGTTTCTCATATTTTGCATAGAGAAGAAATGTACACACCTCACATATGAACCAGAAGCGTCACGGGTCATCCAGACCTTCCTTTTATTTTAGGAAGACTTTCAGCTCAGAGCAGCCAGAACTCCACCCCTTCTCTGTGTGCCTCAATGGGCACCATTAAGGCTCTAAAATTAGAACAACTCTTTGTTTTGGTGCTGAGCCACCACGTCACTCCCACTCTCCCTCCAACCTCTGCTGGATTCTCAGGAAGAGACTGGAGGGGAAACACAAAGCTTCCAAATCCCACAAAGAAAGCCCACCAGCTGCCGGGCAGACCAGCACTCATGGGGCACGCCACCGACACCCTCGCTTTGCCTACCGACAAGTAACACTTTAAGACTGACTTTTATATCCGTCTGCTGCTTTTTTATCAGGGCCACCTGAAACCTCTCTGTTGACATCAGTGATCCGCTGTAATATTTGTAGAGATGGATTTAAACAAGTGGAACTGTTCAGCAGAATATTCCTGTAACAGAAAGAGGGCGGTGGAACAGGGCTGGCCCAGCTCCCCAAGTCTTTATTTACTTGGGACCCCAAATTTCTTAGTGTCCCACCTCTGTCACGGTTCAGCAAGCGCCTGCCTTCCTACTTCACTGGACTGGAAACTAGATACACATGCATTTATTCTCCTTGCGACCAAAGACCTCTGATGAGTATTTTATGGTGAAAATTCAAGAATGTAAATTGAGAGAAATACACTATTAAAATGTAAATTAAGGGAGCAACCCCCCCACACACTGTAGCAGGGGTCACAAACAGGAGCATAGGAACTGAGTCTGGTTCACTAAGGGTTCTTTTTAGCCCCTTCTCTCCCAATCCGCTCCCCCCGGACCACCTAGGACTAGGCTAGTGTCTGCATTTATGGTACCTAGGGAGCTTAGGAGTTTGCAAATCCATGAACAAAGGCTGGGCAGCGAAGTCAAGGGCAGGAGGTCTTGTGTGCACTGCCCTCTGGCCTCCCAGGTGAGAGTCGGAAGTCCCACACCCAGAAAACAGGTGTGCCCAGCAGGCGGGCTGCCGCGGCAGGTTCCCCTCCTCCCTGCCTGACATCCAGATGATGGGACCTCCTGGAAAAGCACAGACGAGACTCTCACATCTGTTGGCGTCCCAGGCTCCCCCAGCATCGGTCTCCTTTCCCACCCATTGCTGGTCCCCGCTTAAATGATGAAAGCACAGGTGGAGGTAGAGGTGCCTGCTTGTCCACTCCCGAGTCCCAGGGTCAGCCATCTCAGAGAGCCAGGGGCACTCCAGGCCACTCCAGCTGGGAGGCTCCTTGGGGTATGCCCACCTCATGCCACCCCTGCCACACCACCTGCCAGCACCCCTGGCCCACCAGGCTCTCTCCTGAGCTCAGCAGGTCTAGTCTTGCCTACCTCTGGCCTAAAGGCCCCCAAAGGAGCTGGTGGCACTCACTCTACTGCACGGAGGGTGCTTGTAAGCTGCTCAAAGAGGGCCCGACAGACAACAGCCTCTATGCCACACCGGCAGGCTCCACGGCTAGCTCACACGCACTGCTCACACACGGCTGGCTCACACACACTGCTGCTGCTGTTCCTTCTCTCTCAGTCGCTGCCCGTGGGCAGCAGGCAGAGCCTGCGGTGCTGATCCTGGGAACAGCCCCGTCCAAACCACAGCCATCGCAGAGAGGCAGAGAGGCCGGCACTGCAGTCCCAGGACTGCTGGACACACCGAGTGTCAGGGCGCTGAGCTTCCTCCCTGGCCCAGACTGCGGGAGCAGGACGGCATCAAGGACAGGAACACTCCAGGCTGGAGGAGGTGCGCCCGGTCACCAGCATGCCCACTGCCCTGTGCCTGGCGGCCCTTTGGGAGGACTGGGGGGGGCAGTGTGAACACAGGGGAGAGGCATGGAGCCCGTGTGCCCTTGGCGTGTGGGGGCCCCAGGGAGAGTGGTCCCTGCTGGCTGCTGGGCACCAACTTGTGGGCAGAAATGTGCAGCCCTCCCCCAAACACACACACCACATGCACATCACACATACACACATCACACATGCATACACACATCACACACACACACATCACACATACACACGTATCACATGCAGACTCACCACACATAGACATGCACATCACACACATGCCAAACACACGTCACACACACACACCACACATATCACAAACACATCACACATGCCAAACATATCACACACATGCACACACACCACACATATCACACACATGCTAAACACACATGCACACACACCACACACAATCACACATCACACATGCCAGACATCCATATCACACACAGGCACACACACCACACACACATCACACACAGGCCAAACACACACACATGCACACCACACACACATCACACACATATCACATGCACACACACCACACATAGACATATGCACATCACACACACATACAAACACCACACACATACCACATCACACACACATCACACATATAAACACATCACATGCACACACCACACACATCACACATATGCACATATCACAGGCACACACCACACAGACATGTACACATTACACATATCACACACATTCACACACCACACACACATACATCACACACATATTACACACACATCACACACACCACACATACATACATCACACATCACATATACACATCACACACATCACACACATTCACATACACCACATCACACACCACACACATACATATATCACATATACCACATATTACATGTAAACACACATCACACACATACACACACCACCCACATCAGACACATCACACACACACATACCACAAATAACGGACAAACTACACATACACTATCACATACCTATGTGCATAGCACACACATCACACACAACATACAACAACACACATATGCCAACACATACATACACACACCACACATACATACACACCACACACATCACATACAACACACATTACACACATGCATGTCACAATGCACATGCATACACATACACCACACAGACCACACATACATATACAATGCACACACATAACATATCACACACAACACACATCACACACAACACACATACATGCACATACACATATCACACATATATACACACTGTACACACACATATCACACACAACACATCACACAGATATCTCACACAACACACACATACCTACAGTACACACACAGCACACACACACACCACACACACATACATCACACACAAACACATTAGACACATACATATCACACACACACCACACATACATCACACACATACATGCTCCACACACTTTCCACAACATGGACACATACGCACACACCATCTGAGATCTCCAGCCTCGGAGATGCACATGCCCCAGAGAAGACTGGGCTGCCTCCCCTGACCGCTCCCACAGCAGCAGCAGGTCCTGGAAAAGTGTCTCTGTCTTCTGCCTGTCCCCACCACCAACAGTGCAATTCTTTGAGAAAAAGGAGCAAAGCCTTGCAGGAAGTTCCCCAGGGACAGCACACATTTCCATGTGATCACCCTCAAACCAGCCTCTGTTTTCAAACTAGATGGAACTGATGCCACTGCCTTGATGGGGAAGGGGACATGGTGGGGAGGAGGGGGCAGGAAAGCAGCCTCAAGAAGCCTGAGGGCAGCTGCCACAGCAGATGTGGGGCTTCCCTGGGGCGGCTGCGCCCAGCCTCCGGCCCAAGGAAGGTAGCTGTGGGGCAGTACACAAGTTCTCCTCCATCCCCCGCAGCTTGGGACCAAACACACTTTGCCAGCATGGCCGGAACAGCAGCGCAGGCTCCCAGCCCCCGCTGCCCTCGGCCGAGGGTGTCGTCCACAGGGCCTTGAGTCTGGGGGCTACTGTATTGCTGCATTCTAATTGGACCATATAAGCAGAGCACCTCGGGGGGAGCGGGGGCCTGGCAGCCCAGGAGCTGAATGTGGCAGCGCCTGCCGGCCCTGTGAGCCAAACACAGCGTGCCCTGCCCATCCTAGGAAGTACCTGTGCATGGGACACTGGGAGCCAAACCCAGGGAGACTCAGGGACCTACCGCAGGACTGAAGAGCTGGAGGATCTAGGGACTCGGGGCATGCCTTCCATGGCAAGCTGTGACACCTTGAATCTTCTTCCTTTGGGAAAGAGGCACTGGCTTTGGTGGGTCTCTGTAGATTTCAGAGACCGCATGTGCCAGAATCAGAAAGAGTTCCAACCCGCTTAGTATCAGAGTTAGCAAGTGGCTGTTTCAAATGGGATCCAGAGCGAGGGAAGGCTCCTCAGCGGGTCCAGGCTACCGGGCGAGTTGCTGAGCCACTTGTTCGTGGGATGGGCAGTCAGCGGTTCTGGAAGTACCTGTGGAGAGAGCAGCACAGCAGTGTTTCTGGTGAATCCAGATATGACAGTCACAGAACATCCCTTAGAGTTCTCCAGCAAGCCTGTGCCTGCAGTGCCAAAGAGCTACCCTCCACCTGAAAAGCAACTGTGGGCATACTTGGGGCATTAGCAGAGACTGACTCCCAACTCAACATCAAGTGACCATGTGAGCAGAGCGACCATCGGTGCCATGAGCCCAGGCAGGCAGGTGCAGGGACAGCCCAGCACACAAGGGAAACAGTCTGAGCAGGCTCAGAGGGCACAGGTGAGTTCCGGGCACTGCGGACTCCGAGCTGCCTGCCTCCATTGCACCATTGCTCTGCTCACAGCCCTGCGGTCACAGGGGTTCCCCGTGTTAACTGACAGAGCAAGACGAAAACACGGCCATGTTTCTAGCCGGAAACACAGATACAGCGGGATGATATGTTGGTTCCAGCTGGGCGTGGACGCTGCCACGCTACGGCCCTCTGGGTGTGGGAAGTCTCCTGGTGAGAGCTGTGCACAAAGCACTCAGGGCTCCAGTTCTGCGGAACGAACACTAAGCACTGGACGGTAAGCATCTTCACAGGCTTGCAGGCGAGCAACCCAAAAGGAGCAAGATCAGAACGTTGGAAATAAATGTGGGGGAAGAGCAGGCACATGGTCCTACAAAAGAGGGCCCCATGCATGGAGCCTGAAAGACGAGCTCATCCTAAATAAAGATGTCCAAGCTACGCGAGGGAGAGAAACACACAAGAAAGCACTGGGGGTGAGGAATGTAGGTCTTGTGTCCCCCAGAGCAAGAGATGCATTAACGAATCAAAACAATAATAAAATAAAGGGCAACACGCATAAACAAATTGTTTAGAAATGAACAATATTATCACAGAACCTAACAACTCAAAGGAAAGGCCAGAAACAGATAAGACACCATAGAAATGAGATCTAGCACACTGGAATGCAGAAAGGCCTTCAAATATTCAGGAGATGGGCCATGGCGAGATGTGGAAAGCAGGATGAGCCAATCCGGCAGGGACAGCGTCTGAGTCAGTTCTCGCTGCTGTAACAAAACACCCGAGGCGGGCAAGCTGCAAACAGCGTGAGTTTATGGCTCCCAGTGTGGAGGCGCTCACCTCATGTCAGCCTGGGTGGCATAGTAAGATCCTCTCTCTACAAAAAATGTTAAAATTGGCCAGGTATGGTGGTGCATGTTGTCATCCCATCTATTCAGGAGGCCGAGGTGGGAGGATCACTTGACCCCAGGGGGTCATGGCTGCAGTGAGCCAGGAATGCCCAGTGCACTACAGCCTGGGCAACAGCAAGCCAGGACCGCGCCAGCGCACTACAGCCTCGGCAACAGAATCAGACTCAGTCTCCAAAAAGAAAAAGAAAGGTCATGCCTTAGGGCACAGCCCTCGTGGCCTGGTGACCTCCTAAAGGCCCCTTCTCTTAAGGCTAGCTCAGGTTCCCACACATGAATGTGGGGAACACATAGTCCAATCACAGCAGGCAGTGATAGAGGGGAGGGACGTGAGGTTCCAAGAGGTGGCGACTCCAAATTCTCAGAATGTGAGATACCTTTGTCTGCTCGGGCTGCTGTGAGCAGTGCCACAGATGGGGTGGCTTATTGAGGCACACTGGTTCTCCCAGTCCTGGAGGCTGGAAGTCCAAGATCAAGGTGCTGTGGGCTGGTTCCTCTGGGACCTCTCCTGGGCTTGCAGATGGCGTCTTCTCCCAGTGTCCTCACAGGGTCGTCCCTCTTGGGTGTCTGTATCCTCACCCTCTCTTCTTGTAAGGACACTGGTCACACTGGGTGACGGTACCCTAACGTCCCCATTTTAAATCAGTGACCTGTTTAAAGGCCCCATCTCCTGACGTCTCCAGATGCAGTCCCATTCTGAGGTTGTGGGGATTAGGACTTCAACACAGGAATTTGGGGAGGGGGAGGACACCATTCGGCCGGTAACAGAAATGACGGGAGATGGAACACAAGACAGCAGTACTCTAAGGCTTGGGCAAGAGTAAAACACAGAATCCCAAAAGCAAAGAGGAGTGTGAAGGTAACTGGAGGGAAAAGTAGATGCCATCAAGGAGGAAGGACCAGAGCGACAGGAGGAGCCAGCAGCAGCCTCAGATGCTGGAGAAGGAGCGACTTCTTCCCCACTAGGAGGGGAGCAGACCCCCGAGAATGGGCCCCGGAAGGGAGTGGACCACCCAGAACGGGCTCAGAAGGGGAGCACACCCCTGCGAAGGGCCCCAGCTGAAGTGTCACCCAAATGGGAGCTGAGGTCAGGGTCAGTCCAAAGTGACCACTGAATGTTACAGCCCAGCAAGAAGGAAAGTGAACCCGGAAGGACGCCGTGGGATGTGGGGGGCTGGAGCCAGAAGCCGGAATAAGCCTGGCACGTGAGATGAGCATGTGAGGAGGGTGTGGGGACTGCAGAAGACGGAGCTGACACAGCAGAGCTGCGTCTGCGGAAGGACGTGGGGGATTCCTGCCGTCGCTGCCCGATCCGAGCCTAGGGCTGTGAAGCATCATGGCGGTGGCCTGCCTGCCATGCTTTGCAAACAGCCACCCTTTGGCCACAGGTTGGCAGCTGGGTCTGCCTTGGGGGACTATCCTAGTCCCCCAAGGATAGTCCTTGGGGGACTGCCTTGAAAGCTATCCTAGTTGTTTGTCAGGAAGTTCCAGGCTTTGGGGACGCAGGATGTGGTCCCCAGGGGAAGAATGTGGGATCCAGGTGAAGACATCCCATTGGCCCCACAGATTCCCTGTCCTACTACAGGAGAGGCAAGTCAGACAGACAGGCTCTGGGTGGAATCCCTCAGGTCCAGGTGAGGCAAGCCGGATGGCGTGGGTGTGCACGTGTCTCACTCGCTATCCCCCAGGTGGATAAGTGGCTTTAAGAGACACACGCACACACAGCCCCACAGCCTGGGGTATGGAGCCACACACGCCACACACAGAAGAGGTGATGGACCCTCTCGGCTCTCCAGCCTCTGGACACAGCGCAGGCGTCCTCACAGGCTCCAGGCAGGCTGAGAGTGCAGTGCTGCTGGCGGTCTTAATGAAAGGCGACATTGCTGACATAATCTCTCTCCCTTCTAGGTAAAAGTGAAGTTTTTAGCAATCAGTGAGAAAGTAACTGCCCTTAGAGGCAGGTGCCTGAGAGGCTGCTTGGGAAAGAGACATTTGGAACGGTTTCTGAATGACATGTGACCTTCCTGCCAAAACCTGTTAAACTTGTCGCCTGTAACAACTCTTGTGTTTGCTCATCCTTAAGATAGAGAAATGTTTTTTCTAATCTGTTAAAAAAGTATTGTAAACAAAAGGTTTCAGTGAGCTTTGAACTCATTTGTTAAAAATATATAAATGCAACTCTTTCCAATTAGTTTTCAGGAACAGGGATTGGTATCAGGGAAGATGGAAATTTACCAGCTGAATTTCACCAAAAGCCAGTGCATATTTGATAGATGGAGTGAAACAAAGAATATTATGATTCTGTAAGTGCAGCCAGCAATCCACTTTTTTATTTGAATTTGCATATTTTAAGGTCTTCTTTTTAGCTATAATAGCCAACTATTCAAACAAGCTAGTCTTAGACCAGACTCTTGAAATCACAGTTTCACAGCACACTAAACCAAGGCATTTAAGATAAGGAAGCTGACATTCATTCACTAAATAGGATTATGATGATTAATGTTCCATTAGTAAAATGTTAAATTGAGCACACAATGTTTTTAATAATAAGTGAAACATTTGGAAATATTATTTCATTTTATCTCATCCTTTTTCACGTTTGTGCATGTTTTTAGTGTATTTTTAATTAGATTTCACATATTTGGGGAAATTTGCTCAGATGCTTTTAACTGATGGGCTGGATGGCTTAAAAAGCTTAAAGACCACTCATCAGGCTAAAGGATTAAAAAAAAATTTTAAAGAGCCAGAACATACACAAAATGTCGAGGAGAAATCAGAAGCATCAGAGAAAAAAGTGCAGTTGGCCAGGAGTTTCATCCAGAAACTGTTCATTCATTCCCACAGTAAACGTACAAAGTAAAGCCCTGCCTGGGACCCCAACAGGAAGACATGGGTAATAACAGCCCTCTCTGGGACTGGCCGGAGGATGAGCAAACAGACATAAATTATTAGTGCCCAGCACATGGCAATGGCTGCATGAAGGCTGCCGTTCTGATCAGGTGGAACTGTATGAACTCGCCAGTGTTCAACTGTCTGACCTACAGATCAGTATTCCTCATTCTCCCAGTGGCAGAGATGAGGAAAATAAGCATGGAGGCATTAGAGGAATGTAGTGGATTGTATTTTCTGAAAATAATACAGTACTCCTGCCCATACATCCTTCCAGAACTTGCTACTAGCCCATGAAGAGGTAAGGCCTGTGTCCACACCCCTTGACCCCACCTGGACTTGTGTGCTGTGTCAATTCAGAAGATAGTGTGGGAGGTGCCCCATGGCTTCTGAGGCCAGGCTAGAAAACACAATTCAGCTTTTGCCCGGCTCTGTCTCTCTGGGGCCAATCCCTCTGGAGCCCCGAGCCACCATGTAAAACCTCCACTAGCCTGAAGGGAGCCATGCTGGAGACCGCATGGAGACAGATGGGGCTCCACAGGGTCTGGTTGTTCTGAAACTGCCTTTGCAAAAATTATAACTGAGGCAATGATGGCAGTGAAAGAGATCAGACCTAACCAATTCTGTCTTGCTTCTAACCCTTGAGCTGTCCTTGCTCGTTCCTGGGCATAGGCTCCACTAACCTAGGGAAGGAATTTAGTTTACCGTTTGACTCTGAAACAAAACTGATAATACCCCTTTCCTGAAAAGACCCCCTTCTTGCCTTGGGACTGGTCTGCCTTTGCAGGACTAACAAATTAGCTACAAGATTAGAAATTGCGGTTTAGGGGGTCACGCAGCCTCTGGCTGCAAGAGTCTGAACCTCCCCAAATTGCTCGATAACAGAAAACATCACTATTGTAAAACCTGAGATCAGTGCTTGAGGTATTCTGCGGACCCCGCACTCGATGGATCAGCTGACACCACCCAGACCAGTCATCTGGCTCAGCCAGTTCTGCCATCCCACCCAGGAACAGAAGACAGCAAGAAAAACTCACTTTGACCCCCTACGATTCTATCTCTAGCCTGACCAATCAGCACTTTTCACTTCTTAAGCCCCTACCCACCAAATTATCTTTAAAAACTCCAATCACTGAATGCTTGGGGAGACTGATTTGAGCAATAGTAACTCTCAGGTCTCCTGCACAGCCAGCTCTGTGTGAGTTACTCTTTCTCCATTGCAGTTCCCCTGTCTTGATAAATCAGCTCTGTCCAGGCAGCCAACAAGGTAAGCCCACTGGATGGTTGCAGTCCGAGCCCCAGATGCTGAGTCTCCCCAGCCCTGGGCCAGGCACAGGTGAATGAACCTCTGTGATTCCTAGCACCATCCAGTGCATGCGAGAGCCAGCCGGCTGAGCTCCGCCAACACAGAACCAACACAGACCAGAACACACACCGTTGCTGTTGCTCTAAGCCGCCAGGTGTCAGGCTGCTGGTTACCCAGCCCTGGGTACCTGGAAGGAGTAGCTTTGCTGAGGCACCACAATGTTGGTCAATGCTGCAGCTGCTGCTGCCAGTCCAGGGGCAGCCTCCGTGCCTGGGGCCCTGCCTGGCAAGAGAAACACCACAACTCCATGGGTACCCTGCTTCCCAGTTCACAAGCCCTTGGTCCACGGAGAGCCTGTGAAGGGGGTAAGGGAATGAGACAGGACACCACCTCTCACTGACTCAGCAAAGACCCTGAAGTATCTCCCAGGCACTGAGCACTGGGAAGACAAGGGTGCGTCATGCGGAGTCCTGTCCACACGGGCTCACAGTCCCTGAGCACTGAAGGGAAATCGGATGGTGGTGTCTGGAGGCTGGTGACCTTGCTTTCTGAGGAGAGGAGGCTACCCAGCTCCCATCCCCAGGACCCCTGCCCACTCCCAGCCACCTGGTCGCCTTGATCACCTGGTCACATTGCTGAGAGCACTGTCCCAGGAACGTTACCACATTTTACTTAAAAGCAAAAGAAAACAGCAAAACAAGCCACGCACTCCCCCAGGTACCCCTGCTCCTTTGAAGCACTTTAAAAGCAGAATTTTAATCAGTGCAAAGCTAGGACAGGTCCCCATAAGCCCTTGGATTATGAGCTCAGTGTTACAGCTGCACCGTAATGTCCTGCGATGCGTTTCCCAGGATGCCAGGCCCCCAGGACTCCTCACAGAGCCAGTTAACCCCCAGCACCCCGGCGCCCTGCCACACTGCTTCACTCTCTGTGACAAATGACGCTCATTTTGGACAAAGCTCGGCATTAAAATGTTCAAGGGAGAAAAATCCGGGGAAGATTCTGATGGGGATGAAGTGACTGATCCTTCCTGAGAGTTTCTATCTCTGCGAGGGGAGGCTTCGGATTAAAGCCGAGGTCCTAAAGACATGAGGCATTGTACTTCCTGCTGCTGTCACTGGAATCTCTGCGAGGGGAGGCTTCGGATTAAAGCCGAGGTCCTAAAGACATGGGGCATTGTACTTCCTGCTGCTGTCACTGAAAAGCAGTCTGGCTTAAGCTTATTTTTTCTCTTTAAGCTCCTGGCACATACTTTGCTTGAGAGTGTTTTACAAAGCAAAGATATTTATTTCCCGAGTTATGGGAAATCTGCCCCCCTCGGAGTGACCTCCTTCTGGGAGAAGGTAAAGAAGGAAGCTCAGGCTGTGCACACAAGGCTGCCGAGCCCTCGGGGTGGCCCAGACACCACCTAGGGGTTGAAACTTGAGCCTGCTCAGTGGCCCACTCGAGATCATTCTTACCTTGCGGGTATGATCGCACTGCTTTTGTTAAGAGTTATAGATGTCACTGATCAGTGACATCCCAAGCCCAGGAGCAGGGCCTCGAGACTCCCTGTCCTTCTCCCCCAGGTGCGCACACTCTCCCAAGGCAGGGTTCAGGTTTGCCTGGGTGGACACTCCCCTACATAGGCACCTCCAGCTGCCTGGCTCAACACCCACTGTCTCTGGGCCTCAGTTTCCTTCTCTACATGCAAGACGGGGACATCCACGTCCCGACTTGGTCTCAAGGTCACGTGAGAACCAAATGGCATTGCAGGCTGTGGAAGGTGCTTTAAGCAGAGCTGATCGCCAGCTGTCCAGCAAGTAGCCAGGCTGAGGCGCGGCGGGAGCCGGCTTGGGCAGCCTTCCTGTCGGAAAGCTTCCTCCGTGAGTTTCCATCTCCAGGACTCACCTCTGTGGCTCTGGCTAAGCCATGACTCCTGATGTCCAGCAGGCTCTTGCAAAAACCTTGTGGAGAAGAAGGGAGAAAAGCAGGGAAGGAGAGAGCGCGGATGGAGGGACAGGGAGAGAGGAGAAGAGGCCTGGGGGTGGGGGGAGCGGCTGCCCAGGGCCTGGGTAAGTGCCGCCGCTGCGACTGCTCCAGGCCTTGGAGGGTGAGGGGGGAGAGTGGTGCTGACCCTGCAGCCCCTTCCCAGGCCAAGGCTGCCGAGGCTGGTGCTCACAGCATTCTCTGCGCTGCCGCAAGGCCTCATCAAATACCCGCATCTCTCATCCCTGTGGCTGCCCCAGATGGGCATAGGATCCACAGGAAGACAAAGCCACCACCTGGCCCTGGGGCTGCAGGTGGGAGTGGAGCACGTGCAGACCCTGCTGGGGAGGCCCCTGGGCTGATGCCTGGTGCAGAGGATACACACGCGTGTCCGCCCTGTGGTCCTTCGAGCTGACAGGGCAGTGATTCCAGGAACACCGACGGGGGTGCAGAGCTACCCATCCCCAGCAGCCACCTTCCGGGAGGGACCTGCCCCCCATAACCCACCTCGCTAGCCACGGCTGCAGGCCCCAAAGGGAAAGGGCAGAGATGCCCGGGCCACGAGACATCCAAGAGGGAGTGACCTGCCGAAGATCACAAAGCCGGGATGATGCCACATGGGACATGGGTGTGGGTGTCTCTGCCCAAGGCATTTTATCCCCATGTATATAACTTACAGAACAGAAACAAAAACTCATTCCAAATACCAAAACTTTAGCAATGTCTTAAACGACCATTTAATTTAAAAATGTGATGTAAATATAATTTAAATGTCCAGCTTTTCTGAAGCTATGTGACACTCAGTGTCCTTTGAGGTGACCTGGCACACACAGAAAACAGTGGGTGGGCATGCATCCAGGTCCTGGCTGGGAGCCCGGGGAGGAGTGGGGCTGACGGAAACCGGGACCCTGTGTGGGAAAGGTGGGAGGGGTATTTTCAGCAGACACTCGGCTCCTCTGGGTGGGCGAGCGGACTCGGGCTCCTGGAAAGGCTGTCGTGCAGGTGGTCATATGCGCAGGGCAGACAGAGCTGACTCTCCTAGGACGAGGCAGCTGTTGGCTGGGGCACAGCTGCCGTATGGTCCTTGCCACTCTCCGCCTGGCCCAGGACAGACGCGGCCATGCAAACCCCAAGGGGCAGGAGGGGCTGGGGAGGCCAGCAGGCACAGGGGCCAGGGGCCAGGGCTGCCGGGAGGTGGGGGACGTGCAGATGAGTCATGAGAAAGGCCAGGCGCGTGTTCTCTGCAGTGGTGCCCGTTTAGTACCAATGACTTTGGAATATGTGTGTTGTCCTCATTTCAGGACAGTCCAGGAGTAAGGTGGCTGTAGGAGGGGGTCTGTTAAGTCCCAGGAAACCCCGTGGCTTTGACAAATCCGTGGAAGGTCTGCGGCAGTGGAGGCCTGCGGTGGTGTGTTTGTCTGCACTGTTTGTTCTTTAACTTTTGTTACAGTGTTACATACAGAGCAGTGCACAGAGCATAATGGGGCGGCTAGCCAGTTACCACAACGCCCTGAGAGAGGCAGAATTCCATGGACATCCACAAGCCCTCCTGGCGCCCCACCCTGCTCCCCGGCCGCTCTGTCTGTCATCGGGGCGAGTTTCCTCTGCTCCCCACGCTGTGGTCACATGCGTCGCTGTCCCCGTGTGCAGCTGCAGCCTGCTCATTCCCACACGGGCTCTCACTGCTCCATCTGTCTTACCTCCCCTCTGCTGGCGAGCATGAGGCTGCTCCCTCTTTTCCCACATCTGAGCACACACGTGTGCCCCTGTCTATGCATGAGAACGTGGGACATGAATCGCTGGATCGGCACCGGTGGACGCCCTCAGCTTTCATGAAAGGGGGCCAGGCAGCCCCCCAAGGAGGCTGAGCCTGGTGTTCGCTGGGGTCCTTGTCACCCCCCATGGTCATCGACAATGTCACAGTTTAGCCATTCTGTCACGCGGGGGCATCTTACTGAGATTTAACTTGTGTTTCCTTGGTGGGTCCTGAGGCTTTTCACCCTTTGACTTTTTACGGCCCTTTCTAATGTCCTCTTTGGTGAAGCTGGATGTGTCTGTGCCGTTTTCCGCTGTGCTGTTTCCCTTCTGGATTTGCAGGACTTCTCACTACGTGTTGTCTGTAAGATCTCCGTGGTTGCGCCTGCTGCAAATACCACCCTTCACTCCATGGCATTTCTGTTCACTTTCTTTTCTTTTTTCTTTCTTTCTTTTTTTTATTTTTTATTTTTATTTTTAGTTTTGAGATGCAGTCTTACTCTGTGGCCCAGGTTGGAGTGCAGTGGTGTGATCTCGGCTCACTGCGGCCTCCGCCTCCCAGGTTCAGGCGATTCTCCTGCCTCAGCCTCCCGAGTAGCTGGGACTAAAGGCACCCACCACCACTCCCGTCTAATTTTTGTATTTTCAGTAGAGACAGGATTTCACCGTGTTGGTCAGGATGGTCTTCATCTCCTGACCTCATGATCCACCCGCCTCAGCCTCCCAAAGTGCTGGGATTACAGGCGTGAGCCACCTTGCCCGGCCTTTTATTTTATTTTTATTTTTGAGATGAAGTCTTGCTTTGTTGTCCAGGCTGGCGTACAGTGGTGTGATCTGGGATCACTGTAGCTTCTGCCTCCCAGGTTCAAATGATTCTCGTACCTCAGCTTCCCAAATAGCTGGGATTATAGGCTCCTGCCATGGTGCCCAGCTAATGTTTGTATTTTTAGTTGCCATGGGGCTTCACCATGTTGGCCAGGCTGATCTCAAACTCCTGACCTCAAGTGAACCACCCTCCTTGGCCTCCCAAAGTGCTGGGATTACAGGTGTGAGCCACCGCGCCTGGCCCCTGTTCACTTTCTTCATGGTGTCCACTAGACAACGAAAGGTCTGAATTCTAACATGGTCCAACTTACCAGTCTTTGCCTTCATGTTTAGTGCTTTTCATGTATCTCAAGGTCATAACTATATTTTCTTAGAAAAATTTTGTGTTGTCTTTCACTTTGGATGCCGGGATGAAGCAGAGATTTTCTCAGTCAGCTTTTGCTGGATAATGAACCAGCTCACAGCTCAGAGGTTAGAAACAACACGCGTCTGGGCTGGGCGGGCTCATGGCTGGTCTCTGCGGGTGGGCGTTTGGCCAGATGACTCAGTGCCTCGCTCAAATGTCCTTTGTTTTACTTTCATTTTTTCCTTTATCCCTGGTTTTCCACATTTTCCCTCTAGGTGAGGGTGAGGTTTTCTTTTAGTTTATCCTGCGTGGCATTTGTGGGGCTTCTATAATCTGGGGTTTGACATCAGTTTTACATTATTATCAGTCATCACCTCTTTAAATATTTCTTCTGCTCGTACTGTCATTCCTTCCCTTCCGGGACCCAAGTGCCACAGATGAACCCTCCCGCTGTTGCTGGTGCCCTTTCTCTCTCGCGGTTTCTAGCTTTGTCTCTTTCCTACTTGACGCCGCTAACCTAAAGCTCCTGCCCATTATATGAATAATGCGTAGTAACAGTTACACCGACTGACCCATAAATACCCTGGCCCAGCCCCAGGTAAACAGCAGGACTTCAAACTGCGTTGAAAGGGAAGCCCCAGGTGGGGGCGCTGGCCAGGACTCTGCCCCGCGGGGCCCGCCCATCTCAGCAGGCGTGGTGTGTGCCTCCTGTGATGGGCACCCTCGGACACTCGGCCTGCCAGGCTGGCGTCGAGTGCTGCTGGGGTTCTTTCTTCCTTGGGGTGGAGAGCAGACGTGCCACACACGTGCCACACAGGAGGTTTTCCAGCTGGACCTGGCCTCTGCTTCTCAAGCATCCCACGGAACGTGGTCTCGGGCTGGTGCCAGATTGGTGCCCAGGGAATCTGCGAATGAGTGAGGAACAAAGCGCCTTCTCTGTTCTTCTTCAGAGCCCTTCTGGGAGAGCCCAGGGGCCTGGGACAGAAGCACTGTGCCACTCCCTAAAAACCAAGCCATGCACCCAAAGCCCGAAGCTTCCTGGTATCATGAAGACTGCTGACTTGCATCTCATTTTTGCCTAGGAGGTTTTAGGAGACAGCTTCTGCCAGGCTGAGGGTGAGTCACTTCCAGGTTTATTTAAAGTCTGATGCTCCTGGTGTGAAATGTCCCCAGCTAATAACTGTCTGAGAAGAACTGGAATGTTGTCTTCCTTCACTCTGTCAGCCTCAGATTCTCCCACACCCCCCAGTCACCTGAAACCGCAACCTCAGGGCATCAGACGCTGTTCCGCCTTCCTGCTCAGAAGGGCACCGCGTCATCCTGGCTCCGAGGCTGCTCCCGACAGGGACGCAGGTCCTGCCCGAGCCGCTGTCCCCAGCACGGCACTGTGACGAACTGCCGCTCCCTCGCGATGCCAGCGTCGCCTTCTCCCCAGCTCTGCAGCACAGCCTGCCGCTCTCAGAAGAACACTGGTGACCTCGCGTCGCGTTTGGAGTGAAGAGGCAGTGAGGCCGCCAGAGGTACAGAAAGACGAGGCGAGCAGGGGACCATCGCGACGAGCTGAAGCTGGATGTCGAGATTAAACGAACAAGCAAACGCAAGGAAAAACAGCAGGCGGAAGTCAGCGAGAGGGCAGCCGCGGGACGGAGAAAGCCGGCGACATGGAAACCCGGTGCTTCGAAATGATCCAAAACTGATAAAGAAAACACAGAGGGAGGCAATCAGCAGTGACGGCTGCGTTCTCAGGAGAGAGGACGCAGACGCTGCGGATGCCACTGACACTCGAAGGGGAAGGCGAAGCTCTCATAAGCAATTTCATGTCAGATGAGAGCGCACATTCCTTCAAAAGCATGAACTCTCAAAACTGACACACGCAGATATAAAAACCCTGGCTTATCTACTGCCATACTATATCCATTACAGAAATTGAATCTGTCATTAGACGGATTCCACAGAGAAAACTCCCAGCCCTGAGGGGTCACTGATGAGCTCCAGCAAACCCTCAAGGAAGAGGAACGAATGCAGTCTTGCCCATGTTCCCACAGAAAGCACGGTGCCCAGAAATCCTAAACACAGCTCCAGTGAACCAGACGCAGAACATACGAAAAGGTGGCCGGGTGTGGTGGCTCACACCTGCAATCCCAGCACTTTGGGAGTCCAAGGCAGGAGGATTGCTGGAGCCCAAGAGTTCAAGACCAGCCTGGGCAACGTGGCAAGATTCCGTCTCTGCAAAACATTTTTACAATTTAGCCAGGTGTAGTGGCTTGTACCTGTAGTCCCGGCTGCTTGGGAGGACCAGCAGGGGGATCACTTCGGCCTGGGAGGTCAAGGCTGCAGTGAGCCATGATCTTACCATTACACTCCAGCCTGAGTGACAGAACAAGCCTCTGTCTCAAAAATAAATAAATTTAAAAAATTAAAATTAAAAGGCCAAGACCAAGAAAAGCTATCCCAGAAATGCAAGATTGTTTTGACATTCAAAAATCAATCAACGTCACTGATAAAGAACAAAAACCATATGGTCAACTCAGTAGACTCGGAAAAAAATATTTTATAAAATCTGGTTGGTTCACAGTGAAACCTATCAACAAACTGGGAGCAGGAGTTCCCCAGTCTGGTAAAGGATATCTATGGAAATGCCTCAGCTAACATCGGAAATTTATAGTAAAGACCCCACAACACACAGTCAACTGACATCTGCACTTCACAGTGAAGTCCCCCTAACACACATGGTCAGCTGACACCCAGACTTTATAGTGAAGACCCCCCAAAACACACAGTCAGCTGACATCCGTACTTCGTAGTGAAGTCCCCTAACACACACAGTCAACTGACATCTGCACTTCACAGTGAAGTCCCCTAACACACATGGTCAGCTGACATCCAGACTTCATAGTGAAGTCCCCCAAAACACACAGTCAGCTGACATCCGTACTTCATAGTGAAGTCCCCCCAAAACACACAGTCAGCTGACATCCGTACTTCGTAGTGAAGTCCCCTAACACACAGTCAGCTGACATCTGTACTTCGTAGTGAAGTCCCCTAACACACACGGCCGCCTGCCTGGAGAGAGGAAGCATTTTCACTCCGTGGTACTGCAGTAACTGGATGTCAATCAGGAAAATAAGGAATCTTGGCCCTTCTTTGCACCATGTGGAAGCCTATTTGAAGCAGGTCATAGATCCAAAGGGGACGGGGCACGAGGAGCACAGTGCTTCTGCAGGAGAACACAGGAGACACCTCCGGACCAGGCACTGGTGGGGGTTTCTTGGGCAGGACTGAAAAATCTCAGTGATGCAAAGTTAAACATTGACAGATTGGACTTCACAAAAATTAAAAGCAACTTCATGCCAGATGAAGTAGACAAATTTGGCTGGAGTGGTGGCTCACACCTGTAATCCCAGCACTTTGACGGGCAAATTACCTGAGGTCAGGAGTTCAAGACCAGCCTGGCTAACATGGTGAAACTCCGTCTTTACTAAAAATACAAAAATTAGCCAGGTGCGGTGGCTCACGCCTGTAGTCCCAGCTACTCGGGAGGCTGAGGCAGGAGAATCGCTTGAATCCGGGAGGCGGAGGTTGCAGTGAGCCGAGATTTTGCCACTGCACTCCAGCCTGGGCGACAGAGGAGGCAGGAAAGAAGGAAGGAAGAAAGAGAAAGAAGGAAGGGTGGGAAGGAAGGAAGGCAGGGCGGGAGGAAAGAAAGAGAAAGAAGGAAGGGAGGAGGGAAGGAGGGGAGGGAGGAAGGGAGGGAGGGAGGGAGGGAGGAAGGGAAGAAAGAAAGAGAAAGAAGGAAGGGAGGAGGGAAGGAAGGGAGGGAGGAAGGGAGGAAAGAAAGAAAGAGAAAGAAGGAAGGGAGGAGGGAAGGAAAGAAGGGAGGGAGGAATGGAGGGAGGGAGGAAGGGAGGGAGGGAGGGAGGAAGGGAGGGAGGGAGGGAGGGAGGAAAGAAAGAAAGAGAAAGAAGGGAGGGAGGGAGGGAGGGACAAATTCCTTGAAAAACACAACCTACCAAAATTGACACAAGCAGGTGTAAAACTCTGCCTATCTATGACAGTACTATATCGACTGCAAATTCATTAGGAGTCACCATCAAGAAAATGAAGGAGCAAGCCAGTCTGCTGAAGGTATTTGCAACACATTTACACCGCGAAGGATTTCTGTACAGACAGATAAAGAATTACGCGTCATGAAGAAAATGCCAAACAACTGGACACAAGCATTGACAGCGCCTTGAGCAGACGCTCACGGGAGAGGACATCCACGCAGCCCGGGAGCTAGGAAAGTGGGCGCGGAATCAGTGTTCATCAGATGCATGCACATTAACCGCACCCCGCGGTGCCGTCGGAGCCCACCGGGATGGCAGCCATCAAAAAGGCTCGCAGCCCCCAGCGAGCCGGCGAGGGCGGGGAGCGGCGGGGAGCGCGGTGCGATGCCGGCGGGGTGTGCACGTGCCGTCACTTTGACAAGCATTCTGACGGTTGCTAATAAAGCTGAACTTATTCCGCCCTGTGGCCCAAGAGAGGGGGCTGTCCACAAACGGGCTTGGAAGAATCTTCACAGGCGCTCGTCATACCATCCCGCGCTGGAGACGGCGCCAGCGTTTCGCAAGAGGGGACGGGCGCCCAAGTCAGGGCCACGCGGGTGGGGGTGCCACCCAGCGGGAGCGGGAAAGAGTGTCGCGCGAGGCACAGAAACCACGCGAGGCCCAAAGCTCCGGTGGCGTGCGGGTCAGAATCCACAGCTCAGGACGCACCGAGCATCCCGCTTCATGCCAAGGTCCGGAAACGCAAAGCGGAACCCGGCGTGGAAGCCAGCCTGCGAGTGTCTGCTAGGGGCGGGAGGGGACTTCCTGGGGGAGGGACACGCACCCTGTTCTGCTCCGGGGCAGTCACGTGAGCGCACATAGGTGTGAACCCTCCGGCGCTGTAAAGTTACAACCGATTCGATGCGTTTTACTGCCTGTCAACTGCAGCTTAGGGTAAAGTCAGGCAAGCGGCCCTCAAAGTCCAAAGTAACATGCACAAGTGTACGAGCCACCCGGGGCGTGGGTCAGAGCAGAGCCTCCCAGGGCGCGTGGGTCAGAGCAGAGCCTCCCGGGGCGTGGGTCGGAGCAGAGCCGCCCGGGGCGCGTGGGTGGGAGCAGCCGCCCGGGGCGCGTGGGTCAGAGCAGCCGCCCGGGGCGTGGGTCGGAGCAGGCCTCGCCCAGGCACAGCGAGGCTGCAGCTGCCCCGGGAACGCCCGCCGCCCTCCCTGGACTGAAGCAGGACGTGGCGATCGGCTCCGAACTCACGAATAGCGAGGATCGCTGCAGCTTGCACTTTGATTTCTCCCTGATACATTAATCATGGAAAAGGCTCAGAACGCTCGGTTTGGAGCATTTTAAAATTGTTGGCATTTCGTAAGTGAATCATCTTTTCTTTGACTTTTCGTTGTTTTCTGTTCCCTCCTCCAGCTGTAGCGAGGCACAGTTGATGCATAATTGCAGTAGTCACGCGGCCGGTGTTTAACGTGCACGGCGTGTGGAGTTTGAACCCGTGACAGCGCGAGCCCGTCTCCGTGGCTGTCAGCTCCCTGCGGCCTCTCACGTCCCTCCCGCCGACCTGCCCCGGATCCGCAGCAAGCGCAGGTCTGCCTCCTGCCAGTGCTGCTGGCTTTGCGTGCGGTAGGATTCCGGATCCATGCGGTCACGCTGTGTAGACTTTTCCACCTGACTTCCTTCATTCGGCAGAATTATCGTGGGGTCCAGGCATCAGCACTCCCTTCCTCTTTGTTCCGGAGTGCCACAGTCATGGAGTGCCACAGTCATGCGTCACTTAATGGCAGGGAGGCTTTCCGAGACACGCCTCGGTGGCCGCTTCGCTGTTGTGAGAACATCAGAGGCGACTCACGCCCGCCTGGACGGTGGAGCCTGCGACCTGCGCTTCACTCCCGGGCTGCACACCTGCGCGGGGTGACTGCACTAAATACTGCAGGCGACTGTAGCGCAGTGGTGCTTGTGTATCGAAACACACAAAAGGTACAGTAAAAATATGGAGTAAAAGAAAAAAGTGGGGGTAATGACATCCGTGAAATAGCTGACTAGCTGCCCCCAGCACTGGTGTCCCTCACAAAGACCCAGAACCGTAAACAAGCCAGGAAATGGTTTTTTTTTTTTTTTTTTTTGAGACAGAAGTTTGTTCTTGTTGCCTGGGCTGCAGTGCAGTGGTGTGGTCTAGGATCACTGCAACCTGCACCTCCCAGGTTCAAGCAATTTTCCTGCCTTGGCCTCACAAGTAGCTGAGATTACAAGCACACGCCACCACGCCTGGCTAATTTTTTTTTTTTTTTTGTATTCTTAGTAGGGATAGGGATGGGGTTTCACCATGTTGGCCAGGCTGGTCTCAAACTCCTGACCTCAGGTGATCCGCCTGCCTCGGCCTCCCAAAGTGCTGGGATTACAGGTGGGAGCCACCATGCCCAGCCACAAGCCATGAAATGTTAATGAAAATCCCCACAGAAAGCTCCAAAACACATCAGAGGAGCAACAGAAACCCTGGTGAGCTGAGAAATTTGTGACAGTCACAAAAAGAACAGAAGGAAACGCTAGACTCCTGCCACCCCGTCCCCTAATGGGGGTCAGCTGGAGCCCAGGAGAATATCTCCCTTTAGTGAGGAGGTAATCAAGAAGACCCAGTAGCCTCCACCAACACCGTGGACACCCAGCGCCCTCATCCTTGGGGTCCCCTGCAGTCCTCACAGGCACAAAGCCCAGGGCAGAGTGAGCTGCCTGGAGGCCACACCACTGTGCTCCTGCCAGAGAAGGAACCGACACCGTGCCTTCCCTCCGCCTGTGGCCCTCGCAGTGCCATCCTGGAACTGGAATCACAGCTGGAGTGTGTCTTCTTCCTGGGGGAGCAGCCAGGCTCCCCTTTACCCTTGAGGCTAAGCTGCTGCACGACCACCCCAGCCCAGTGGCTCCACATCTGCCAGCCAAGCTGCAGGCAGCTGTTACCCCTTCTCTGTGGGGCCAAGCAAAGGTGGGGCCATTCCATCACCTGCTCTCACCCCCTCAGGCTGGAGCTAAAGTCATAAACTGCCTCCAGGGAAAACAACACCTTGGCTGCTCAGAGCACTGGTGCCTCCTGGAACCCAAGTTGAAGAAGCACTCTGCATCCAGAGAAATGATGCCTGGTCCCCCCAGGACAGTCCTGTCCCTCAGGCCTGAGCAGAAGCGACACACCACCCCAAGGGGAATCAGTGCCCTGGCAGAGCTGAGCAGCTGCACACCCCAGGTCTGAGCTGACACAGTGCCCCATGTCCCAGAGAAACAGCAGTAGCTTAGCCCAGAACTCCCACCCTACAGGCCAAACAACTCAATTGCCTGCTTCCCTGGAACTGAACTAGCCCCCTAGAGTCTGAGGAATCCCCCTGGCTAGTCTTCCTATTATGGGGGAAAATGAGAATACAAGAACCCCAACAGCCCTTGAACTGAGAATGTTAACAACCTACACTGTCCCCACCAAGCCTTTGCTACTGAGGGGTCCACAGTCATTGCTGATGTTGAACACAGCTGAAGAAGACTTCAGAGGCTATACCCTGCACTGATCCAGAAAGTCTCCATATACCCTTCCTGATGACACACTAAAACCCACTGCAGGTAAAAGCCTTTCTCTATGAAAGCTACTCTAGAAAGTTTTAAAGAGCAATTGTTCCACCGGATACATAGACATCAACACAAAGGGACACAAGACACATTAAAAAGACAAGGGAATATATCACCAAAGGAACAAAATAACTCTCTACTAACTGGCTCCAGTGAAGAGAAAATCAACTAACTGCCAGAAAAGGTATTCAAAACAATGATCTTAAGGAAACTCAATGAGATACAAGAATACAGGTAGACAAAACAATTCAGTAAAATCAGGGAAACAATTCATCATGTGAACTAGAAATTCAACAAAGATGTAAAAATAATTTTTTAAAAAGCCGAATGGAAATCCTACAGCTGAAGAATCCAAGCAATAAAATAAAAATTACACTAGATAGCTTCAACAGCAGACTTGATCAAGCAGAAAACAGAATTTCTGAACTTGAAAACTGGTTATTTGAAATTACCCCATCAGAGAGAAAAAGAAATGAGAGTGAAAGACAGTAAAGACAGCCTACAAGGAGTATGCAACATTTTTAAGTGAACAAGTATTCATATTGTGGGAATTTCAAAAGCAGAAGAGAAGGAGAAAGGCAAAGAAAATTTATTTAATGAAATAGGAGCTAATAAAAAATCCCAATCTGGGGAGCAATATGGACACTGACATCTAGGAAGCTCAAAGTCCCCAAGTTGATTCAACACCAAAAGGTCCTCTTACAGGCACATTATCATCAAACTTTCAAGCAAAAGACAAATAATTCTAAAATGACAAGAGAAAATCATCAAGTCACATATAAGGGAATCTTCATGAGACTAATGTAAGATTTCTCCACAGAAACATTACAGGGCAGGAGAGAATGAGATAATATATTCAAAGTATTGAAAGAAAAAAAAAGTCAGCCAAGAATACTATACTATATATTCTTCACAAATGAGAGAGAAATAAAATATTTCCCAGACAAGCAAAAATTGAGGGAAATCATCACCATGAGACTGATCTTACAAGAAATGCTCAAGAGAGTCCTACATCTGGAAGTGAAAAGATGATAATCACTATCATGAAAACACACAAAAGTTTAAAACTCACTGGTAAAGCAGATATACAAAAGAGAAAAGAATGAAACCTTATCACTACAGAAAACCACCAAACCTCGATGATGAATAATGAGACAGAAGAAAGGAACAAAGAAACAAAGGATATACAAAACAATCATAAAACAATCACAACATTATAAAATAAATTCTCACCTACCAATAATAATCCTGAAGGTAAATGGATGAAATTCCCCACTTAAAAGATATAGACTGGCTGAATGAATTTTTTTTTGATGACCTAACTATATACTGTCTCTAAGAAACTCACTTCATCTATAAAGACACATAGACTAAAAGTGAAGGGATGTAGAATGTAAAAAGATATTTCATGCGAACAGAAACCCAAGTGAGCAATAGTAGCTATATTTCTATCAGCTAAAACACACTTTAGATCAAAAACTAAAAAGAGATGAAGTTCATTATATAATGATAAAGGGACTGTTTCAACAAGAAGATATAACAATTGTAACTAAATATCCACCCAACACCAGACCACCCAGATATATAAAGCAAACATTATTAGATCTAAAGAAAGAGGAACTGCAATATAAAAACAGCTGGAGTCTTCAACAGCACACTGCTTCAGCCTTGGACATACCATCCAGATAGAAAATTAACAAATAAGCGTTGGATTTAAACTATGGTTGAGACCAGATGGACCCAACAGGCATTTACAGACTATTCCATCCAACAGCTGCACAGAATATACGTTTTTCTCCTCGGTACCTGGAACATTTTCCAGGATAGACCACCTGTTTGTTAGGCCAAAAAACAAGTCTCGACAAATTTAAAATAATTGAAATATCAAGTTTCCTTCCTCTCCTCTCCTCTCCTCTTCCCTCCATTCTTTTCTTTTCTTTTTTTCTTTCTTTTAAAGAGATGAGGTCTCACTCTGTTGCCCAGGCTGGAGTGCACTGGCATGATCACAGTTCACCAAGCCTCAAACTCGTGGGCTCAAGTGATCCCCCCTCCTCAGCCTCCCAAATATCTGTGACCACCTCCATGTGCACCACATCTGGCTAATTAAAAAAAAATTTCTTGTAGAGACAGAGTCTTGCTTTGTTGCCCAGGCTGATCTTGAGCTCCTGGGCTTCAAGCAGTCCTCCTGCCTTGGCCTCCCAAAGAGTTGGAATCACAGGCATGAGCCACCGTGCCCAGCCCCAGCTAGACTTTTAAATTTTAGTCATGCTAGTGAGAGTGTCTCATCTTAGGTTTGGCTTGCACTTCCCTGATGAATAATGATGTTAAGATCCACACTGACCTTTGATCTGATTTCCAACCTCTGGTGATCTACTTTGGAAAAAAAACCACAACAGATAGCATTTGAGATGGGAACAGCATAGGGAGGAGTGTCCATTGAGGGAAGCACTGAAAACCTTGGGGTCGGTTTGTCATCCCGCTCTTAACCACCTCAGAGGCTCTGGGAATCCCAAGCTGGAGTGCCTGCTAGGGTCTCACAGGACATAGGGATGCCCCCAACCCCACCCACCCCTCTGCTGACCAGTGGCTTCCTGACCAAGCCCAGTGGGTTGAAAAGGATGGTGGATAAAGGGGATGTTTCTGGGAGGGCACTTCTATAATGTCACTCTGCCTTCTCCCCAACATCTCTCTGGTCCGAGTGGCCGGCTGGGGCAGGATGTGGGGAAGGGTCACTGTGTGGATCCCCTCAGCGGGGACAGTGTGGATAGTGTCACTTCCACAGTGGGCCCTGGGGACCCTCCTCTAGGGCTGCTCATACCCATCCTCTGCCAGGTCCCAGGTGAGGCTGGCGAGGCCGTTCCACCGCCACACAATGTCTGCATCAGAGACTAAAGTAACGGGGTGGAGTGGGACTGGCTGGCTGTGCCCAGCACACCATGTAACAGCACGGACAAAACCATATAGATCCCAGCTGGGCGCGGTGTCTCTCACCTGTAATCCCAGCACTTAGGGAGGCCACCGCGGGAGGATCACTTGAGATCAGGAGTTTGAGACCATCCTGGCCAACATGGTGAAACCCCGTCTGTACTAAAAATACAAAAATTAGCCGGGCATGGTGGCATGTGCCTGTGATCCCAGGTACTCAGGAGGCTGAGGCAGGAGAATCACTTGAACCCAGGAAGTGGAGGTTGCGGTGAGCTGAGATCACACTACTGTGCTCCAGGCTGGGGGACAGAGCTAGACTCAGTCAAAAAAAAAAAAAAAAAAAAAGCCACACACATACACACAAAACTATGCAAATCCCCATTAAACACAAGCAGCTAAGTCTGCTTTGCACTCAGTGTCGAGGTCAGGCCTCTCTTTGCTTCCAAGAGAGGCCAGGTCCATCAAAACGCTAAAGCCTGATCCAGCAGGGAGGCTTCTTGTCAATAACTTTCTTTCCTTTCTTTTAAATGCTGGTGGAAACGCCTGTCTCTCCCACAGCCTTGCCTGATGTGGACAGTTTCCAGGTACTTACGGCTGCTGACCAGTCACTCCCTGCCCTGCAGGGAGATCCTTCTGAAGGGTGTTAGATCCTTTCCTTAAGATGTGCACATACTTAATTGTGCAAAACCATGCAGCAATTGCTTCTTCGTGAGGTCTTTGTGGAGGACTCTGGTCTTGGCAATGCTGGGGTCTGAGGAGGGATAATGCGGGAAGTGAAAAGTTCCCTTTTAAAGTTTCTTTTCTTATTAAAGAGTAAGTGTGCTAATAACTTTGTGAAGCCCTATCCTATGTAGCTTTAGACATGCCATGCTTACAGGCATGTGGTACACTCTATGTCCTTGTACTTTAACCAAGAAAGCTGTGCTGGACGTGCTCACGGGCATGTCCCAGCTCTCCATTGCTTTTACCGGTTTAGAAAAGTGTTAAGTTGTCAGCCAGTCGGGTTTTAGTTTAGATTGTGAGGTCTGGCTCCAGCCAATGGAGATCAAACACATCAGTAAGGATGACCCCAAATGCATAAAGGACAAATTTGTGTGTTTTCCTTTGTTCATTGTACTCTTGTGGCACGGTGATTAGCAAGGGTTCCCTTCCCGCAGTCCAGGAGGTAAAAATTGCATTGCTGAAATATCCTTTGTCTCAGTGCTGATCCTTCTCTGTGGCACCAAGCATCTATTTCCAACAGACAAGTTGGGCTCAGCCTCTTCCTCTCACCCAGCGTCTGCTGCCCGGCCATGCTTGAGGTGTCTGTCAGGTCTGCCACAAGCTCAGAGAGAGGAGTCAGAGAGCCATAGTGGAGGGCTACAAGGATCTTGAGCAAAGCCACGTCCTCTTCAGCAAACAACTCTCCTCTTCTCCCTTCGAGGAAACAGCTCTTGGATGGGTCCTGAGTCTAACCAAGGAGCTGTTTGGTGTGTTGGATGATGTGTGTTGGGAGGTTGGGTGATTTATTAAGAGATTTATTTGGTTCACAGTTCTGCATACTGTACAGGAAGCATGGTGCCAGTATCTGCTTCTGCTGAGGGCTCAGGAAGTGTCCACTCATGGTGGAAGGTGATGGGAGCAGGTGCACGCAGACCCTAGGTGAGAGGGGAAGCAAGAGCGAGGGGGACGAGCAGGTACTATGCATTTGTCACTGTCAGTCCTTGTGAGAAGGAGTGAAGCAGGAATGCGTTCATGACCACGAGCACAACACCAAGCCCTCATGACCGCAACACCTGTTAGGCTCCACCTCCAACATCAGGGTTCAGATTTCAACATGAGGCTGGGAGACAAATGTCTGAATTACTGCACCAGGCAGGTGCCACCTCAATGAGGGTTACAGGCTGGCAGCCCCCAATGTCAGGGGGAGGCAGTGGCAGGAGACCAGGCTTGGGAGGGTCTCCAGGCGCACGTGCAGGTGATACGTACTTTGCCATTTCCACGTGAGCTGCAGACGGAGGAAGAGGTTCCCGCCTTGGGCAGGTGGCTCCGCTAAACATGCTGCTCAGTGTGGGTGATTGAAATTTGCAGTGTGTTGGGTTTTTTTCTAGAAATAAGGTCTCCCTTTGTTGCCCAGGCTGGAGTTAAATGGTGCAATCTTGGCTCACTCCAACCTCTGCCTCCAGGGTTCAGGCGATTCTCCTGCCTCAGCCTCCCGAGTAGCTGGGACTACAGAATGGACCCTGGTGTGTCACAGGGGGCCCTGGAGAAAGTGGAGCCCAGGTCCTCCTGGAGGGAGGCGTGGGAGTGTCAGGGTGGTCTGCATCCAGGCAGGGGCGGCCTGCAGATGGGATGGGGAGCAAGACCATGACTGCAGCCCTGAGACAGTCTGAGGAAGGAGCACATGGGTGTCTGGGAGGGCCACGCTCGGTCCACCCTGTGTGATTGTCATCAGCCTCCTCCTTGCTCTGTCCCAGGAATTGCTTCAGGGGCCACGGCAGCCCGGAGGGAACAGGCACAGTGTGGGCGTCATGGCCCTCTTTCTGCCAGGAGCAGCCAGGGCTGCAGGGGCCTGGGATGGGGGGTCGCACTGGCACCTCCGTCCTGAAGGAGCTGGAGTCACCCTTGCTCTGGATGTGGACTCACATTCCCTGCCTGACTGCCCCACTGTGGGCTTCGGCCAGCCCCTTTCGTGAGAGCAGAATCGCCCACACAGTGGTCCTGGCCTCTGGGCTGGCAGGAAGACGCAGAGTCAGCTGGACTTGCTGGCTTCCCAGAGGCCTTGCACACAGGCGCTGCGGAAAGCACCTGGGCGCTCCGCGGTGGGAACGCGATACTCATGACCCACCCAGGGCTGGCGCTGTCCCAACCAGGGAGCCCAGCCTTGCAGCTTTCAGAATTTTTAGCCGAGGGAGTGAGGACTCTACCAGGAGACATGTTAGGTCCCCACAGTTGAAAGCTGAGGGTGAGTGTGAGGTTCTCAGAAGTGCGTGCCACTGGGGGAAGGCCCCTGCAGATGTTACTATGGTTCCTGGGTGGCCACCCTCACCATCAGGGTGCTGTCCTCTCACCAGACCCTCTCAGCAGGGATGGTGTGGGTCACCTCCATCATCTTCAATAGACCCTTATCTGCAAAGCCTGGTGAGGGCACAGACACTGCCCCCACTATTGAGGGCCCAGCTGCAGGCACATAGCTCAGAACACTGTGCCCGCTCCAGGAGCCCACCTGCAGCCTGCCGACCTGATCCCACCCTCCCCTGCTCGCCATAGCCATAGGGCGCTCTGAGCGAGTGAACTTTAGGGTACATCCCAGGATGCCAGATGTTGAGAAGGGAGATACTGGGACTGGCAGAGAAATGAGCATTGCCTGGAGTCCCGGACTGGACCTGGGGGGACCTTTCTGGCCCCTCAGCAAGAGAAGGGCTGACCTGGTCTGCTGGGAGCATGTGAGAGGAAGTGAGCAGTGCTGTGCAGTCAGGGGGCAGCTGCTGTCATGCTGGTCCTCAGACTCCCTTCCTGTGCTAGGGGAGTTCCCATGGTCCATAGGCGGGAACCCAGGCAAGCTTAGCGGGAGGCAGCAGGCAGGCAGGGCTCCCCTGCACTCAGGGCCAGCGCCTGCCCCTCCCATGCTGCTGCAGCCTGCTTGGGGTGTGCTCTGTGTCAGGACGAGGGTTCCCTGAAGTGCTGGCTCCACCTGAAAGCCCATGCATCTCCCTGCCATGAGTATATGTGTTTGCATCAAAATACTGCTTTGGATTGTGTATCCATGAGCGAGACCAGCATTCCAAGGCATGCGCCAAGCTTGCCCTGTGGGTCTGTGTGCTTGCTGGCAAACTACCAGAAATGGCTCCAGGGTAAGAAACAAAATGCCGCATGTTCATTTACCCCAACTGGGCTTTTGTTTTCTCCATATGGAACCACAGATTACAGAAGTGACTCTCGTAGCAAACCATCCTTTGATGTCTACTTGGAAGATGAAGAAAGACAGCAGGTGATGTGTTTTGCACCTGTGTCCCCTCTGCCCAAACCTCACCTTGAACTGCAATCCCCAGTGGTGGAGGTGGGGGCTGGTGGGAGGGGGTTGGATCATGGTGGTGGTCCTTCACAAGTGGGCTCACGCCAGCTTCTTGGTGCTGTTCTCATGATAGTGAGTGAGTTATCATGCAATCTGGTGGTTTAAAAGTGTGTGGCACTCCCCCTGCTCCCGCCAGGTGAGATGCTTTCCTTCACCTTCCACCATGACTGCAGGTTTCCTGAGGCCTCCCTAGAAGCAGAAGCCGCTATGCTTCCTGCATAGTCTGCAGAACCGTGAGCCAATTAAACCTCTTTTCTTTATAAATTGCTCAGTCTCAGGCATGTCTTTATAATAGCGTGAGAATGGACGAATGCACCATGACACGCTGATTTCATTGGTTACCAGATGTGTTTTTCATTCTGGCCCCAGACCTGGATACATTGCACAGGTGCTGACAGAAGGTGGCAGTGTGGAGCAGCGGCATGACACCTGCAGGGCCCTCTGGGGACACCACACAGGGGCAGCCCCAGCATCTGGGAGCCCGTCAGGTGCGAAGGCCACAGGTACCTCTCTAGCCAGCAGACCACTGGTGGAATTACAGCCGACCGGAGCATCTCTGCTGCACTCGTGAGCTTGATAAATGTCCAAGGAATGAACTAAAACAGGAACCATCTCTTCCAGCGGCTTCTCACCATGGCACACCATCGCACACACTTCCTGGCCTGTATCTAGCACCTAGATACTTTATTCACTTATGTTTTGAATATTTCATGGGTCCTTCTCCCCCAGAGGCCACAGAGCACTCCCAGAATTGGAATGGAAATACACAGTGTGTCCTTGTCAGCTGTCTGGGCAGCAGTGTTCACAGGGCAGGGCATAGCAGCTTCTGCTCAAATTAGAATGATCTGGCTCCTCAAGTGGAAGACGATTGTTGGGGCTTTGTGTTTTTAAAGTATTGCCTAAAAAAGCAAGATTAAGTGAACACTTGTGCAGTATGGCAGGAAAATCCGGGGGTCTGCCTGGACTGCCCTCCCCAACCCTCTCTACGTGTGGTTCTGCTGCAGCATCAAGGAGAGAGCAGGGATGCTCATCTCCAGGCCTTCAGCAAAGATGTCAGACTGTGCTTGTCCCACAGGCCTGGCTGGCAGCAGCAGGGTCCCCCCAGAGTGGTGCTTGCCAGCTGCACTGCTGCATGTGGCTCTGGGAGAGCCTGTGGGAGCCTGCTCATCCCCATGGGCTTGGCAAACATCTGCCCAGGTGGACTGAAGTGCTCCAGGCCCTGTGGCGAGAGGAAGACTGCTGGCCCCTGGGAGATCTGGGAGAGGAGAGCTGGACAGTGCACCCACCACGGCCAGCACGAGAGGCCTCCACTAAGTCCCCCTGCACTGTCAGCCTCTGCTCAGAAGCCTCTGGAGTGGTGTCAGATATGAGGGGGTGCACTGATGCTGCACTGATGCTCAGCCAGGAGCAACTGGAGCAGAAGGCAGCACTCAGGGCAAGATGCCTCAGATCACACACACGCACATGTGCACAGACACATGCCCAGACACACATGCACATTTGCACAGACAAACATGAACACGTTCACACACAGACACATGCAGACATTCACACACAGACATGCACACACACATGCAGATGTGCACATGCACACATATTCACACACATGCACACAGACACATGCACACACATGCACACATTCACACACACATGCACACAGACATGCAAAGACATGCACACACATGCACACACATGTACAGACACATGCACACATGCACACACAGACATGCACACACATGCACACATGTGCACACATGCACAGACACATGCATGCATTCACACAGACAGGCACACACACATGCACAGACATGTGCACATGCACACATATGCACAGACACACATGCACACACTCACACAGACATGCACACACACATGCACATGCACACAGACATGCACACTTGCACGCACATATTCACACACAGACATGCGCACATGCATGCACACATTCACACGGAGAAATGCACACACATGCACAGACACGTGTACATGCACATATATGCACACACATGCACATATTCACACAGAGACAGGCACACACACATGCAAAGACATGCGCACATGCACACATATGCACAGACACACATGCACACATTCACACAGAGACACATACATACATGTACAGACATACATGCACATGTTCACACACAGACACATGCACACATATATGCACAGAAAGTTCAGTTAAAAGATAAAGATGGTCAGATTGGATCCCACAGGCCAATGTCAGGCCACAGAACGGTAAGTGGAAAGGGAGGTCTGGAAAGCTGGGGTGGCTGCATTAACACCAGGTGGAGGAACCATGGGCAAGGAGCTCAGCAGACCAGGGTCAGTGGGCAGCACAGGGCCCAGCCCACAGGAAGATGCCAGCCTCGAGCTACAGAAAACAAAGTTGCAGAGTCTGAAAGAGAAGCAGAGAAATCCACAATCATATAGAAAAATTTAAAACATGTCTTGATCACCAATAAATCATGTGTATTAGTCTATTTTCACACCACTGATAAAGACATATTCGAGATTGGGAAGAAAAAAGGTTTAATTGGACTTACAGTTCCACGTGGCTGGGGAGGCCTCAGAATAATGGCGGGAGGTGAAAGGCACTTCTTACATGGTAGCAGCGAGAGAAAATGAGAAAGAAGCAAAAGCAGAAACCCCTGATAAACCCATCAGATCTAGTGAGACTTATTCACTGTCACGAGAATCAGTTACCTCCCCCTGGGTCCCTCCCATAACATGTGGGAATTCTGGGAGATACAACTCAAGTTGAGATTTGGGTGGGGACACAGCCAAACCATATCATTCTGCCACAGCCCCTCCCAAATCTCATGCCCTCACATTTCAAAACCAATCATGCCTTCCCAACAGTCCCCCAAAGTCTTAACTCATTTCAGCATTAACTCAAAAGTCACAGTCCAAAGTCTCATCTGAGACAAGGCAAGTCCCTTCTGCCTATGAGCTTGCAAAGTCAAAAGCAAGCTAGTTACTTCCTAGATACAATGTATAGGCGTTTCCATACAGGATTGGATAAATACAGCCGTTCCAAATGGGAGAAACTGGCCAAAATGAAAAGGCTACAGGCCCATGAAGGTCAGAAATCCAGCAGGGCAGTCCAATTTTAAAGCTCCAAAATGATCTCCTTTGACTCCAGGTCTCACATCCAGGTCATGCTGATGTAAGAGGTGGGTTCCCATGGTCTTGGGCAGCTCCACCCCTGTGACTTTGCAGGGTACAGACTCCCTCCCGGCTGCTTTCACGGGCGGCATTGTCTGCAGCTTTACCAGGCGCATGGTGCGAGCTCTCAGTGGATCTACCATTCTGGGGTCTGGAGGATGGTGACCCTCTTCTCACAGCTCCACTAGGCAGTGCCCCAGTAGGAACTCCGTGTGGGGGCTCCGACCCCACATTTCCCTTCTGCACTGCCCCAGCAGAGATTCTCCATGAGGCCCTGCTCCTGCAGCAAACTTTTGCCTGGGCGTCCAGGCGTTTCCATACATATGAAATCTCAGCAGAGGTTCCCAAACCTCAATTCTTGACTTCTGTGCATCCGCAGGCTCAACACCACTTGGAAGCTGCCAAGGCCTGGGGCTTCCACCCTCTGAAGCTACAGTGCAAGTTCTATGTTGGCCCCTTTCAGCGACAGCTGGAGTGGCTGGAACTTAGGGCACCAAGTCCCTAGGCTGCACACAGCACGTGGACCCTGGGCCCATGAAACCACTTTTTCCTCCTAGGTCTTCAGCCTTGTGACGGGAGGGGCTGCCATGAAGGTCTCTGACTTGGCCTGGAGACATTTTCCCCATGGTCTTGGGGATTAACATTTGACTCCTTGTTACTTATGCAAATTTCTGCAGCTGGCTTGAATTTCCCCTTAAAAAATGGGTTTTTCTTCACTACTGCATTGTCAGGCTGCCAATTTTCTGAACTTTTATGCTCTGTTTCTCTTTTAAAGCAGAATGTTTTTAACAGCATCCAAGTCACCTGTTGAATGTTTTGCTGCTTAGAAATTTCTTCTGCCAGATACCCTAAATCATCTCTCGCAAGTTGAAAGCTCCACAAGTCTCTAGGACAGGGACAAAATGCTGCCAGTCTCTTTGCTGAAACATAGTGAGAGTTGGCTGGGTGCTGTGGCTCACACCTGTAATCCCAGCACTTTGGGAGGTCGAGGCAGAAGAATCACGGGGTCAGGAAATCGAGACCATCCTGACCAACATGGTGAAACCCCGTCTCTACTAAAAATACAAAAATTAGCTGAGAGTTGAGACGGTGTCTAGCTCTGTCTCCAGGCTGGAGTGCAATGGCGTGATCTTGGCTCACTGCAACTTCTGATTCCCTGGTTCAGGGGATTCTCCTGCCTCAGCCTCCCACATAGCTGGGCTTACAGGCATGCGTCACCACACCCAACTAATTTTTGTAGTTTTAGTAGAGATGGGGTTTCACCAAGTTGGCCAGGATGGTCTCCATCTCCTGACCTCGTGATCCACCAGCCTCGGCCTCCCAAAGTGCTGGAATTCCAGGTGCGAGCTACCGTGCTCTGTGGGTAACACCCCCTATGGGCGCCAAGGAAGGAGAACTGTGCAGACCCCAGGCAGTTAGTGCCTGAAGCATAACTCACTGCTTACTATATCTAGCTTATATATATAATCACACTTAGTTCCATATAATCTTTTTATATAATCATATAGTTATTGTAGTCAGAGCTGTACTGACACATTTAGTGCTGATTTATATAATCCTTCCATATAACCATATAGTAGTTTGTAGCAGGAGGAATGCCTAGAGCAGTCACAGAACAGAAGCAGTACATGGGAAAACAGCCAGACCAGGACAAGAACCAAAGATCCAGGCGGTGGCGTCTCTGCCTGAAAGGGTGTACGCTGTATGGCAGGCTTGGAGCAAGAGCCTCTCCTCCTGATAAAGGAGTTGTAGTACCTTGCATCCAGTTCCTGTGGAAAGTCGGCCTCAGGCCTGAGATCCTGGAAGTCACCGAGGGAGAAGAACCTCTCTGGTGTGACCAGTCATGGCGGCTGTACACCCTGTCAGTCTTTTCTCGCTTCTGTGCTAGCTCAGATCATCCTCCCATAAATATCTTAAGAGCGCACGTCTGTCAGCTCCCACGGCATTGGCTTACAGCATCCGTCTATTAGAAATGCTTTGAAGTCTCAAGCCCCCAGATAAGACGTGTTGGGCATGACACCTGCTGCACACAGCCCACCTTCTTGCCTCCGTAACCTAATGGGGGTGGACCCTTTTCTGCACA